>CABFWB010008083.1:0-20135 GCA_902151455.1 Timema bartmani
CTTGTTCTGAGCAGGGGTTGAAGCCCACTGCTCGTGCCAGGTGCGTAAGACCCCACGCCGAACATAACCCTTCAGGTCTATAAACATGACACCCAAACTAACTTCAGGAGGGAGATGGACCGCTTCCTGGGCTGCCTGGTCCGCCAGTTCATTTCCTGAAAGACCGGCATGACCAGGAATCCATCAGAAGGCGAGCTGGGTGTTTAATAAATCGATTTTTAAAATTTGCTGGTGTATCATCTGCACGAGTGGATTCCAGGAGTAGAGAGTGGACAATGCCAACAGAGCACTCATGGAATCCGTGCAGATGAGAACTGAACAGTGACATTTACGATAAATAAAACATAAAGATTTAAAAATGGCGTATAATTCGGCCGTAAAAACACTGTATTCACCAGGTAAAACAAATCTAAAATTGAATCTTTTCACAAGAAAGGTGGATACAACGCAGGCCCCACATTTTGAGCCACCCGTATAGATGCACTTAAAACCCTGAAAGCGAGTGGAGAGGAGCTAATTAAAGGTATTCTCATATACAAAGTGTGGGGTGGTCACTTTAGGGAACTTGGCGAGATCAAAATGGCATTGAAGTAGGAGTATCTTCCAGGCAGAAACTCGACCTGTGGGGATAGCCTTTGGCAGGACTATCCCACACGTTTCAAAAACCGATAGCATCCTAATCCCAACCGGCCTTCCATGCTAGAAGATAGGACTGGCGGTAAAAAAAGAGAGGCTCCTTGGCGTCGGCACAGATGCTGACGGCTGGACTGGTACGAAAATCACAAGTAGTCAGTCGTATGCCCGCATGGTGGACACTACCCATCATCTTGAACACCAAGGGTCTAGCTGATCCATAAACAAAACTTCCATAATCGAGTTTCGGTCTTACCAAGGCCCTTTAGAGGCGCATCAAGATTTCCCTGTAAGCACCCCAGGACTGACCGCTAACAACTTTGAACAGGTTGAGTGCTTTTATACACCTCGCTTTCAGGTCTTTGATGTCGGGATCCACGTTAATTTAAAATCAAATAAAAGTCCCAGGAACCGTATGGTGTCTGAAACTGATAAAACAACATGGTTCATTAAAATATTGGGGGCTGGCTGTATTCCGCGTAATCTATGGAAGTGTACGACCATCGTTTTGGCTACATTGAAGTGAAAGCCATTACGTGATGCCCACAACCATAGATTGTTGACAGAGTGTTTAATCTGCCGTTCAGTATTGTGGAGACTTGACGAACTGCAATAAATTGCGTAGTCATCCACGAAAAGACATGAATGGACAGGTAAGCTCATGCTGTCCACAATGCTATTCATCGCAATAGCGAACAACGTACAGCTCAAAATGCTACCCTAAGGCACCCCATTTTCTTGAATAAAATCATCTGATAAGGTGTTATTCAATCTTACCCGGAAGTATATATCAGACATAAAATTAAATAAAAAAATGGGTAAGTTTCCTAGAAATCCCCAATCAAGCCACATTGCATATCAGATAGTAGATTGCGGGATTCTAAATATCATATATATTTTATTTATAATTTTTTCAACATTTTTGCAAACACAAATAGTTAAGTCTATGGTTCTATAGTTAGTTGGTTCTAATTTATATTCTTAACTTTTAAGTATGGGAATAACTGTCGCTTACCTCCATAGTGATGGGAACTGACAAAATTCCCAAACGCTATTGTAAAGGTCTAACAAGAATGCCTGTCCTGCAGAGGGCAGCTGGCGCAACATTTCATAGCGAATGTCATCAGGACCGGAAGCTGTGCTACCCACAGGGCGTAGGTCAGTTCATCTGTGATAAAGGGGGAAGTTATAATCCTCCCCCCGACTATGACCAACGTCAATACTATGGCACTCGATGTTCCGCTTATGCACCGCGAACTTGTTAGAGTACCTCGTGGTGCTAGATTGCGGCGAACATCGATCCCAATACATTGACGACCTCTACAGGGGAGGAGACAAGCGAACCATTTGACATGAGGGCAGGTATATTATTACTGTTATTTTTGCTACAACGTAATTTACTAATATTATCCCCAACCTTAGTTGTGAGAGTCGAAATAATTGTAAGGGTAGAAATAAATTGTCTCCAAGACTCTCTTCTGCTTTCTCGAATGATACGATGAGCTCGAGCACGTAGACTCCAGATTCTCCAAAGTAGGACGTCGATGAACGAGATGTAGGGCCCTTCGATGGTTATAAATAGCCAACCGACACTCCTCGTTCCACCAGGGAACAGTACGGTGGCGCTGATTTGGTGAGGATTTAGGGATGGAAACCCTTGCCACCGCGATGACCGTCGAAGTAAAATGTTCAACCTTAGAATCGACGTGAGGGTAGTGGGGTTCACGGTGATTTCACAAAATTTATCCCAGTCAGCACGTTTAAGCACCCATTGGGGTACCCGTGTTGTACTTGGAGGATCTGTAAGTGGTGAAAGCAGAATGGGAAAGTGATCGCTGCTACATAGGTCCGAGTGAACCTCCCAAAGAAAGTGAGCAGCGATCCCGGGGCTACATAAAGTTAGGTCGATGGCAGAAGATACACCATTAAAGGTGGAAAAGTGTATCTGAGTCCCGGTGTTCAATAACACTAAGTTTCCCGAGAACTGAAATTCTCTTCCAACCTCCCACGGGCGACTGTAAAATTAGACCCCCACACCAGGTTATGAGATTTAAAATCCCTCAAAATGATTTAGGTGGAGGGAAGTTGTATAAGAGGGCCTCTAGAGTCCTCTTGGAAACACGTTCACCTGGTGGGAGGTAGATGCAGCATACTGTAACTTCTATAGCAAGGGAGATTCGGACAGCAATCACTTGGAGATCAGACACGATATTAATATGCTTATGGTATATATTGCTTCGTGCGAGTATAGCCACACCTCCGCCAGCCCGATCAAAGAATGGCTTGTCAGTACAATATACATCGTACCCACGAAGAATTAGGTTGTCAGTTGGGCTAAAGTGGGTCTCCTGCAAACACAATATGGGAGGATGCAGGGATGGAATTAATTGTTTAGTTTCCTCTACACGAGCAATTCCATTGTAGTAGTGGCAGCGATATTATTTATTAATATAAAATTTAATTATCCTCGCAATCCATGGCACTATCTATTAAAAATAAAAATTGATTGAGGACCTTTGTAAGTCCTCTTGCCTTTCCCAGTCTCTCCTGGACCTTCCACTTCAGGAAATGCTTTGGTTTATCCTAGAGAGACAGGGTCGTTGGATCCTTGCGCGAAGGCTTTGTTAAGGCCTTCGGCGCTTTTTTTTATGGTAATTTTTTTCGGTGGTTCCTCGCTGGTCCTTCCTCAAGGCACCAGTGGTACTCGCCTTTGCGGCCTCACCTGTTCCTCCACTCATCACAACCTCCGGAGGCCCAGAGGGGATATTGAGTGGCTTATCAACTGCCGCACGTAATTTAGTACCCCGAGGAGGTCTCGGATGTGTTCCCCAAGGAGGGCTCAAGGGGTTTCCCCGAGAAGGACTCGGGGATTTCCGAGGAAGATTTCTCAGGGGGACTGGTGGGGGGTGGAACTTTGGGTCCGTAGTCCCTTCCGTTCAAACTGAGGTTTTGGAGCCAACGGAATTGAAACATCATGAATATTAATATCTCGAGTAGAGGCTAGTGGCACTGGAAGAGAAGTCGTCGCAGCAAGTGGGTGCAGGAAAGTGCCAATTTTACGTCCGGGCCCTCATGAAAGCAACCGGTCTTTTCTCAAAGTAGGGTACCCGGTTATTGTCATCCCTAAGGCCCTTCTACCAAGATATTACAACCAACGCACTCTCATGACGGAGCTCAATTGCAGTGGTATCCAGTAGATGTCCGAGGAGAACCGGGTTAGTTGCCAAGGTCATCAATGGAGGAGCCAAAAGTTCCCGTATAGAACTGAACGGCAGAGGAAGGGAAGAAAGAATTAAGGAATGAGAAAGAGAAGGGAGAAGAAGGACGGAGGGAGAAGAAGGACGGAGGGAGAAAGAGAGGGTAGAAGAAGGAGAGAGAAAAGGAAGGAAGAAAAAAGGAGGTGAAAAGAAAGATATATGATAGATTTATCCTGCACGAGGTACGTCCTGCACAGAATCCTCCCCTTTTAGTCGTCTCTTACGACAAGCAGGGGTTACTGTGGAACTATTCTAAACCCATCCATCAAGGGGAAATACAGTAAAATAAATATGGCTCTAGTGTTATTAAATTTCAGAGCTGCAACTCTAACAATAAATACCACCGTGAAGATATGTTCCTTTTAGAGGTTGCTCTTTGTGTATAAAAAGCACAATGTGAATGATATATTTTATTTAAATAATATAAAATATATATTTTAAAAACACTTTATACCCGCCTCGGTGTCCGCATGTTCTAAAGCACTACTTTCGCAGTAGACTAGACTGTTTGTGACGGGGATATCTTTCATTACCAGTCGGGTATATTCAGGGTGGTTTTTCCTAAATGGTTTCCCATTCTTGCCACGCAAATGCAGGTACACATTCACTAAGTTTACCTCTCCTAATCCTTAAAACCATCAGCGTAAATAATGCAAAGGCGTATAGCCTGAACGGGTAGTCAGACCCGGGGCTAAGTAAACACTTTGTATGCTTATTTCCCTACTTTCTCAAAATATTTTAGGCTAGTTTTTGACAAGTCACTTTTATGTCCTGGTATCTGAAATAAAGGTATGCTTACTTTGGTTAGTATGTATAAATGACTTATGTTCCTTTTTTGGGTAAACATTTCCTAAATGTTACATTTTTAAATTTGGTCCCATCAGTCAAAACCCAGTGTCAATATCCAAGCCTCGATGTGTCCTGATGAGTGTGTTTGGTCGAGACCTGGTTATTAGCGGATCCCACACACAAACGTCATCGTCACGTTATTATTATTATTATTATTAGCACCGCGTCTTACTACCTGTTCGGGTTGTACGCACTTAAGCTAATGTGTAATGGTAGGGTGATTGTGAGATGAAATGGAGGACCTACAGTTTAACGTGGAATCCGAACCACGGTGAAGGTCTGGCATTCCTCACATTCACAAGTTGTGATTAATACACATCTTGTCAGAGGTGAAGGAAGGGTTTGGGGATCATATAAATTTGTGCCGGGACCGAGGATTGAACTCTGGACCCCAGCACAAAATTCCAACACCTTACCCCTAGACCACCAGGTCACCAATCATCACGTTACTCCTTGTTCGAATTAGATAAGGACAATGTTGACAATGGTGTCCTGACTACTGTCAAGGCAGAGCTTCCTCAAGCCGATACTGGCTTCAAAAAACCTAGAGATTTAATCAATCATCTTATCAAATTAAAAGTGCGTAAATTATTTTTAAAGTTTCAGTGTGACTTATATCACTGTCAAAACTCTTATGCCTTATACAGTTGGTAATCTTGGTCTCCAACTACATACACTAAGCTAAGGAACTCCTGAAATGAGGCGTTCAGAAGTTTAAAAGCTGATGTTTTCACGAATTGTTACGGTTTACGTTACTTTAATGTATTCAAATAGAACGCTCGATGGTGGGGCTTGCTTTACCAATTTCACTCAGAGTATTTCCTTAAACGTTTAGTGTTATTCAGTATTAATGTGGCCATTTTAAAATACAAATAGGCCTAAGCTATAATAAACTATAACGTGATCGAGTTTTTTTAGCACCGCGTCTTACTACCTGTTCAGGTTATACGCCTATGTACTAATTACACTCTTGGGTTAGGGATTAGGAAGGCTTAATTTAGAGGAAATTCACCCGCATTTTCGTGGAGGGAGAATGGAAAACCATCTAGGGGAAGACCACCCTCAGTGCACCCGACTGAGATCGAACCTCGATCCCCCCTATCTTTGGCACTCTAGTCCAACACGTGATCAGCGCGTTAGACCACGCGGCCAAAGAAGCTGGGGATTGAGTTGATACGTGACGTTCGTGATAGTATCATATTACCTGTAAAAAAATTGTTATTATTCTTAAAATTAAACAAAGAAACATTTTCTTTTGGATTAAACTATGACTAAAACTTTGTTTATTATGTATTTCTTTTAGCTTAAGTACTGTAATGTTATTTTATACTTTTTCTCTGATGATAATAATAATAATAATAATAAACTTAAATAAATATGAACACCCCCTTAACTCTTCACAAACGCATCAGTGAGCACGTGGTCTAAATGTAAATCTCATTTAGTTTGGTTTCCCGATGACGGGGATATTAGTTAGGCTTCTAACTATCGCCGGATGTATTGAGGGCGTTTAATTCATAAATAAATTTCCAATATCCCTCCACGCAAATTTGGGTACATTTACTCTAAATTCTCCCTTACCTATTCCTACTATAATAGCGTAGCCTAATTAATATATTTGCGTATAATCCGAAAGAGAAGTAGGTAAGGTCTAGAACGCGATGTAAGAGAATAGACCTACTAAAAAGTTCTGAGTATAAACAATAATTGTACAAAAGTGTGGCAAGGAATATTCAAGAGGAAACACGAACAGTGAACTCCATGAAGCTTTGTCTTGTGATGATTACCTTTCAGGTCATAAGACAATGTTTGAACCAAAGTTATGAGGGACATCAAATTGAAAGTTCGCTCGGACACAGAACTATGCTTGAGGCTGCACAGTGGTCTAGTTTGTTACAAATGGGAGGTAAAGATGAACTAGATTGGTTTAGCTTACTGTATCCATTCTCTTTTAAAACAATGTTGTTTTAATAGTGCGGCTTGATAAATAAAGTGTTTCAAGTATAGTAAACCTAATCTATGTAGATACTCTATATATTTAAATATAGATCAACAGTTAGGTCCCACTTAGAGGCACTCACTATACAAATAGTAATTTGTTCAATTTACAGAGAACAAACGATGTTTCAGAGGAAGATGACAAACATGTCCAACTCTGACTAGAGCCCATGTCTCAGAAGATGTCCAACTCTGACTAGATTCCTTGTCTCAGAATATGTCCAACTCTGACTAGATTCCTTGTCTTAGGAGATGTCCAACTCTGACTAGACCCCATGTTTCAGAAGATGTCCAACTCTGACTACATCCTATGTCTCAGAAAATGTCCAACTCTGACTAGATCCTTTGTATCAGAAGATGTCCAACTCTGACTACATCCTATGTCTCAGAAAATGTCCAACTCTTACTAGATCCCTTGTATCAGAAGATGTCCAACTCTGATTACATCATATGTCTCAGAAAATGTCCAACTCTTACTAGATCCCTTGTGTCAGAAGATGTCCAACTCTAACTAGATTCATTGTCTCAGAAGATGTCCAACTCTAACTAGATCCCTTGTCTCAGAAAATATCCAACTCTGACTAGATCCCTTGTATCAGAAGATGTCCAACTCTGACTACATCCTATGTCTCAGAAAATGTCCAAATCTTACTAGATCCCTTGTATCAGAAGATGTCCAACTATAACTAGATTCATTGTCTCAGAAGATGTCCAACTCTAACTAGATCCCTTGTCTCAGAAGATATCCAACTCTGACTAGAACCCATGTCTCAGAAGATGTCCAACTCTGACTAGATTCATTGTCTCAGAAGATGTCCAACTCTAACTAGATCCCTTGTCTCAGAAGATATCCAACTCTGACTAGATTCCATGTCTCAGAAGATGTCCAACTCTGACTAGATTCCATGTCTCAGAAGATGTCCAACTCTGACTAGATTCATTGTCTCAGAAGATGTCCAACTCTAACCCGGTATCGGAGACTAAAACTAGAATGTTTGTGTATTCACCATTATAGACACTTTTCACTCTAAACGTTTCTGACAGTTGAAAAGTGACTTTATAAAGAACATTTGTAAATTATTTCTGCCAGCGAATGTCTTTTGCTGATATGACGAATTAAATAAGACCTGTATAATTTTAAATGTGAAAACCAAATGCGAGTTGGATGAATATAAACACAATATCTTAGGCACATTTTCAAGTGTCAGTAAATGCTCAAGTCACTGTAAACAGACTTTACCCATAATCAGAGCCTGTTGACTTCTTTGTTCGTATTTAAAGTAAATGTAGGACTAAACTACCGAAGACGGGAAGATAGGGGTTCGATCCCGGTTGGGTGCACTGAGGGTGATTTTTCCTAATTCCTAACCTATTAGTTTAATCAGTACATAGGCATATAGCCCAAACGGATAGTAAGAAGTGGTGCTAAAAAAAATTAAAGTAAAAGGCTGTAGGTAAACTTTGGGTTCTTCTGTATATCCCATTCCATATTGAAACAAGGCATTTTGTGGTTTTTGACATGGAAAAGTAGCTGTACAATCCTTTAATCCTGAAAGGAAACTGTTATCCTGATGGATTACAATATGGCTCTCTTCCACAAGCTACAACATGGTGTAGTCCATGGAGGTGTTTATTTGTAAACGGAGTGTACATGTGTCCACAGAGGGCGGGGGTCACATTGATTGACCTCAGCAATAGACAACCACTTCCTCCCCCCTTTAACATCTCACGTTTCATTTTACATTTCAGGTCTAGACTTCTCAGAGTAGTATTATCTAGTCATCTAGGTAATACTCTAGCCCAGACTAATGGAAACAACATGTCTAGTACTTAGTCATATAGGTAGTACTCTACCCAGAACTTTTGATAACAGAGTGCCAATTATTTAAACAAAATAATATTCTAACACTGGTGGGTAAATAACAACACCATCATGTCCCTCATATTACTAGACAAGCACTGCTAGGTAAATAACAACACCATCATGTCCCTCATATTACTAGACAAGCACTGCTGGGTAAATAACAACACCATCATGTCCCTCATATTACTAGACAAGCACTGCTGGGTAAATAACAACACCATCATGTCCCTCATATTACTAGACAAGCACTGCTGGGTAAATAACAACACCATCATGTCCCTCATATTACTAGACAAGCACTGCTGGGTAAATAACAACACCATCATGTCCCTCATATTACTAGACAAGCACTGCTGGGTAAATAACAACACCATCATGTCCCTCATATTACTAGACAAGCACTGCTGGGTAAATAACAACACCATCATGTCCCTCATATTACTAGACAAGCACTGCTGGGTAAATAACAACACCATCATGTCCCTCATATTACTAGACAAGCACTGCTGGGTAAATAACAACACCATCATGTCCCTCATATTACTAGACAAGCACTGCTGGGTAAATAACAACACCATCATGTCCCTCATATTACTAGACAAGCACTGCTGGGTAAATAACAACACCATCATGTCCCTCATATTACTAGACAAGCACTGCTGGGTAAATAACAACACCATCATGTCCCTCATATTACTAGACAAGCACTGCTGGGTAAATAACAACACCATCATGTCCCTCATATTACTAGACAAGCACTGCTGGGTAAATAACAACACCATCATGTCCCTCATATTACTAGACAAGCACTGCTGGGTAAATAACAACACCATCATGTCCCTCATATTACTAGACAAGCACTGCTGGGTAAATAACAACACCATCATGTCCCTCATATTACTAGACAAGCACTGCTGGGTAAATAACAACACCATCATGTCCCTCATATTACTAGACAAGCACTGCTGGGTAAATAACAACACCATCATGTCCCTCATATTACTAGACAAGCACTGCTGGGTAAATAACAACACCATCATGTCCCTCATATTACTAGACAAGCACTGCTGGGTAAATAACAACACCATCATGTCCCTCATATTACTAGACAAGCACTGCTGGGTAAATAACAACACCATCATGTCCCTCATATTACTAGACAAGCACTGCTGGGTAAATAACAACACCATCATGTCCCTCATATTACTAGACAAGCACTGCTGGGTAAATAACAACACCATCATGTCCCTCATATTACTAGACAAGCACTGCTGGGTAAATAACAACACCATCATGTCCCTCATATTACTAGACAAGCACTGCTGGGTAAATAACAACACCATCATGTCCCTCATATTACTAGACAAGCACTGCTGGGTAAATAACAACACCATCATGTCCCTCATATTACTAGACANACGTTGATCCAAACATGGACAGTAATTTTGAAATGCCCGATTTCAAAGTTGGGAGATTGCTGTCAGTCAGAATAGATTTCCACATATCCGTGACTGAAGAATTCAGGTAAATTTTCAAGTGTTCCAGACTGTGAAGAGAAAGCAAATCATCTTCAAGTCCACACTTGTCCACAGAAATAAGGGTAGAGATATCTTTGCTTGAATCTGTAATATCAATGTGGATTGGATCATGCAACAATTCAAATGCTAATTTGAAGGCATTGAAATCAGAGAAACGTAATTCAAATTTCTGGGTCAGGTTTTGAATCCAATTTACGTTGATTGGCCGCTTCACGTCGAGTAAACCACACTCCTAATTTTTTTCTAAAAATATAGTTATGTTTTCAAAATGGGTCAAATCGCCCCTCTGAATTTGTACCAGAATGAGATCCAGTTTTTACTTGAATATGCTGTGCCAGTTCACATATTACTTTACCCTTTTCCTGCAGCTTCACGCTTAATTAATTCAAGTGAGCCATGATATTGCACAGAAAATGTAAATCACACTGCCAAGAAGAATTATCAATCTCAGAAAAATTTTCTATTTGGCGTTTCTCAACAATAAAATCTTGAATTTGAGGAAGCAAACAGGTAAAACGTTTCAGAACTTTTCCTCTGCTCAACCATCTCACATTTGCATAATCAGTGAGATCCTAGAAATCAAAGTCACCACATTCTTTCAAGGTCTCAACAAACTGTCGATGGATGAGGGAACTTCCACTTCAGATGTAATTTACAATTTTCACAACCACATCCATCAAAGTTTTCAACGTGTTGGTTTCAAGCATCTGAGCACACAAATTCTCCTGATGCAGAATGCAATGAAAGGAGGACAACATGTTTTTTTACACCATTCTCCCTTCAAACTAGAAACAGCTCCTGACTTACTTCCAATCATTAAGGGTGCACCGTCCGTTGTAATAGAAGCTAGTTTTTTTCAGATCCAGAACACATTTTTTTGACACTCCAAAAAAGTTTGGTGTATATCAGCTTCACAAGTATGGCCTCGCAATCCACAAATTACGAGGATTTTTTCACGAATTGTAAGATCGGAAAGCACAAACCGAACCTAAAATATTAATTGTACCATGTTTGTAAAATCGGTTGATTCGTCCAATGCCAAGAAAAAACACAAATAGTCATTGAATTGTTCACGTAGTTGCTCTTCTATGTTTTTAGTTAGCTCCAGCACTCGGCGAACAATTGTCTTGCGGTTTAACTGCAAATTCTGCACTTTTTGGAGGATATCACTCTTCACCTTGGATTCATACTTTTCCATCAGAGTTTCTATCACTGTGATCAAAATGTCTCACCATCTCCACATCAGAAAATGATGTCATTTTCCGCGCGAAAAACCAGGCTGCTTTATGAGTAGCTAACGTCACCAATTCATTCAACGAAAGAAACTGTTTCAGGCTTATTTTCTGATCTTGTAACTGTGATTTCAAACAGGAAATTTCACTGACACGATTACATCCATCAACTGGGAATTTAATGTTAAATTCACTGCGATTATTTTGAAAATGATTATTCAAACTGCCTGCCTTATTTTCAATGAAACTTTTTTTTTTTGCACAGAAGGCATACAGGATTTTAATTTACTTGCATCACTACAAATTTTATTTCCCTGCTTTCTTGAAAATTTCGCGTTACGCTGTTCCATTCTCTTGTTTTTTTCTTTGTACCACTAGGTTCCGAATCAATAGGTTTGTCTGCTTCACTCACCTCAGCACTATCACCTGCTGCTGGTTCACTCACCTCAGCACTATCACCTGCTGCTGGTTCACTCACCTCAGCACTATCACCTGCTGCTGGTTCACTCACCTCAGCACTATCACCTGCTGCTGGTTCACTTCGTTTTATATCACCCACTTAGCCATCTCTCAAGAAGAAGTTGCGAACATTTTAAAATAACAGTTTTTTGTAAAGAAAAAAAAAGAAAGAAACTCGTGCACATGAAACAGGTGAGAACGTACCTCTTAAAATGTTTGCTATTACTTATTAGACACCTCCCGTTCAACGTTGGGGCTAGACTAAAGTGCAATAATGAAAATCAGTAAAGGGGTGAATGAACCCTAATTACGGTAAGAAGTGAAACAGAAGAGCAGTCCCGAGTAACATTTTTCCTTGAGGCGCTTTTACACGAGGCCAGTCGATAGGCAAACTAAGATGGCGTCAGTCTACTACTGCCAGTTTATCAACTGGCCTCGTGCAATTGCGGCTTCACAACTCAATCCCTTTCTAGGAAAGGAGTTTTACTTCTTTAAAAACTCAGCCCACAAAGTCATTTCTCTTTAAAACATAGCTCGTTCTCAAATACAGCCCTTCGAATTGTTGGGTAAAAGTGTGGAGGGAAGTATTGGATGGCGGTGTTGTATCTCTGACTTATTCCCAAAGTGGAATGTTTCCAATGATAGACAGTAAGTATCGAGTTACAACAACGGTCCCGCTATCAGGGAAAAAATTATTTTTTCTGTGAGAGCTAGCAAACTCAAATTCGCCACACTTTTATAGACAATTCGCCACATGTGGCGATTGGCGACGGGGTTGCCCACCCCGGTCTTAGACCATGCGCCCACCAAAGTGGATCATTTAAAGTGATGTGCTAATTTTGGTCAGTGTAATTGCTGTTTCATTACTAGGGACTTTTCAGTCTCATTGATGTTGTAGTGCTGGTTAAAGACTCTACATTTTGGAAATTAAAGAAAATGTAAATCCACCCAGTTTGTTAAAAGACCACCCCACATTCACAAACAAGTTGGTAATGTGGAATTTAAAAATAGGGAGCCGTGAAATGGAATGGGCCTCAAAGTTTTCTAAACTGATAGGAAAAAACTTCAAGATTTGTTATAAAATTGACATTTTTTTTAGAGATAGAAGAAAAAATCTAAAATAAACGATTTACAATTAAAATAAAAAGATTCTAGGGACATAGCTCTCTAAATCATGATGCTCTTCGGGAAACTGTGATGCTCTTTGAGAAACCGGGAATGCTCTTTGGGAAACCGTTATGCTTTTCGGGAAACCGTGATGCTCTTCAGGATATCGTTATGCTTTTCGGGAAACCGTGATGCTATTCGGGAAGCCGTGATGCTTTTCGGGAAACCGTGATGCTCTTTGGGAAACCGTGATGCTTTTCGGGAACCGTGATGCTCTTCAGGAAACCGTGATGCTTTTCAGGAAATCATGATGCTCTTCGGGAAACCGTGATGCTTTTCAGGAAATCATGATGCTCTTCGGGAAACCGTGATGCTCTTCGAGAAACCGTGATGCTTTTCAGGAAATCATGATGCTCTTCGTGAAACCATGATGCTCTTCGGGAACCGTGATACTCTTCGGGAAACCGTGATGCTCTTCGGGAAACCGTTATGCTTTTCGGGAAACCGTGATGCACATTATTCGGATAACACCTAAGTGCACAGACGATCAAAGGAATGTTGAAGGGTCTACCTTGGACATACCTGAGGGTTGCTGAAGTGCACAGATGGAAGACCCGAGATCATGGCTGACTCCTTAGCTAATCCCTTGTATATTTTAAACTATTCAAAACGTGTTCTAGGGGGCTGGATAGGTACACATTTTATATTCCCGGGTCTGGGTCTTACTGTAAGAGTGGCTGCAATAGCTCATTTTTACTAGGGTAATTCGCTAATAAGAAGAAACAAGTTTTGTAAATTGTAGATGTTAATTAAGAAATACAATTAATATGTAAATAACACACCCAACTATTTTGTCGCTGTAATAAATTAATTGTAATATTTTACAATTAAAAGAGATAGATTATGAAGTCTTATCCGTCAAGGATGCAGATAGCCACACATCACGGACAACAGTATGAACTAATTGTTCAAAGTCAATTACAAATTTTTCTGGATTTAACTAGTTGTCAACTTCCTCACGCTTTGTTGATATCACTTGCAACAGTAAGGTGTACGTCCCTGCTGTCTTGTTTGACAGCAAACAAAAAACTAATGGAACATAGTTTCCATTTTCTATGGCATGAATGGTAAACATTTGTTTAAAATACTTTGCACAGTATGAAAATGTCCCCTCCATAAATATTGTCGTGCTCCGACACAAGTAGATTAGGTTACTTTTTGTGGAAAACCCTACAATTTTATGTTATCTGTCATTTACCAACAGTATTTCGTCCTTTCTAAGTGGTATTTGCAAAGCCATCTCTCTGTCTCTCTCTGTCTGTCTGTATCTTGGCCCAGAGCCGAAACCATTTTACCGATAAAGCTAAAGCTCGGTACATATGGTTTTCATAGGGTTCCCCCGAGGAGGTTTTGATAATAGATATTTAACTTATTTAAATGCGAAAGAGAAAAAAACGATTTTCTCAAAGTCAGCGCTATCGATTTTGATTAAAATTCGTATCCAAGCATTGTTGACTTTACAAACAAAATGGCAGTTCCAATTTTCCCGTGAAAAATTCTTTTAAAGTAATTTACATAAGCAAATATCTCCTATTTATATCATATCTCCGTAACTCTATTGAGATAAGAGATAACTTATCTTTACAAAATTGTAGTTCTATTGAAATAAAATAACTTTTGATAAAAATTTATTTTGATAAAACCAACAGTTTCTGAGCGATTGGCAAATATATCCTCACATTGAGGTCTGGGACTTCGGGAATTGATTGTTGTGCTCTTTGGTGAAAATAGATGTTACTTTTTACTCAATTTGTTTCTCTAGGAGTGTAAATTGTTTCAGTTATGATCCTTAGTGGAATGTGATGTTCTTTTTACTTGCGATCGACACCTCGTAGAGAAAGTATTGTGACACTCAAACAAATCGAACTCGAGATTTTGATAAATGTCGACGTGTCATGACTTCCTGGCTTCCACGGATTTCATAATGCCGTATCTCTGTCTGTTTGAGGGCTAAAACCTCGTGTCTAGGGTTTTCATAAGGTCACCCCCGAGGGTTTTTGGAACTAGACAGCAAACCCTAAAATTAAGGGTAGATTACTGAAGGGCAAAAAGAGAAAATATCGATTTTATCGAAATTATCTCTAACGATTTTGATTACATTTTATATTTAGACACTATTTATCTTATAAACCAGATGAAAATTTTTCCATAAAAATGACTTTTAGGATATTTTACATAGGGGAAATTTTCCAAATTTCATAATTTCTCCGCATCTATTTGAGATACGAAATAACTTATTGTAAAGTTGTATTTCTGTTAAAGATAAAAATCATTTATTCGAGATATATTTTTATAAAATCAATATTTTCTGAGCTATAAGCAAATATATATATATATAAATTTTAATTTAGGATTTTGAAAATGAATTTGACTCTTATGCTCTTTGGCGGCCAAATATGTTTGTCTGTTCTCGATTCTTCTGTAACAATGTTCCTAGTTCCTAATGCCATATAGCAGCCATTCCCAAAGTGTGCTCCGTGGAGCACTTGGTGCTCCACGAAAATATTGGAAAGAAAAATAAATAAAATAAATGTGACAAGATCTCAAAACTGTGAATTTGTGTGGCCATGAAATGTGTATATTTAAGTATTGGGTAGAAATTATTTAGCTCCTGCAGCATGCTGTAAAACAGTGTATATAGCAAGTATTATAAAGCTGAAGTGTATGTCATGCGTCACCTCAGTCATCTTTGCCCACCCACATCTTCTTGGAGCCATGCAAAACATCGAGAATGTTGGTGAAGCACACAGACTGCACGCAGCAAAACCAGACAGAGACACTAGAAGGTGCCAGCTAGCACCGTCTCTGTGAGAGCTTCGCCGCGCTTTCAGATACAATTGTTAGCTTCGACACCTTTCAAGAATTTTCTGGGAGGTTTCTATTGCATATTAAAACCTGAAGTTTCTTCACACCTTCAGTCAGTTGCAGTTCAGTCAGTATTCAGCCGAGAGCCGAAACAAGTCAAGTTGCAGTGCAGTTTTTATAGTTTCAAATGTTATTTTCTGCAAGAACTCCACGAAAGAAATTTTAAAAAACTTTAGGGTTGTGTTGGAAAATCCACTCTGACATCGCAACAATATGAATGCTTGATTGATTTGACATTAGATTCTGTGATAAAAGAGACTTTTGCAACTAAGATTTCACTATCAGAATTTGGGTGTTAGCTAAGAGACAAATTTGAAGTTTTGTCAGATAAAGTGAAAATCATCCTTCTGCCCTTTGCAACAACTTACTTATGTGAATCAGGATTCTCTGACTATGTGGCTACTAAAACCAAATACAGATCCTATCTCAAGGCAAAGCCAGATATTCGGTTGCAGCTATACCATATTCAACCAGATATAGCCATATTAAGCAAATCAAAACAATCCCAACCCTATCATTAGAATCTAAGTTCACGGTCTATACTTTATCGTTATTTTTTAAGGGGGCTACATAGGGGAGCCAATACAGTGTCACTCAAGTGTTCAGCTCTATCACGATTTNTTAATGTCTAGTTACTTTTTTGTAGTGGTGAAAATGAATTTAAATACCATATCTATGTGGGTAACATAATATTGTGGATTAATAATACCTACTTTGAATTTGTTATCAAATGTGTTGCCTTAATTTAAGTTTTTTGTTGTTGTTTTTCGTTTATGTAGTTACGTAAGTTCCTTATTTATCTGAAATTAGTGGATAAAATAACATTTTGAATGAAGTAAAACTTTATGTTTAACATGCTCAAATTCTTAAACATGCTTTTCCATCGTGAATTCTGCTGTCATTCAGTTAAGTACCTATGTAGTTACTAGGTGAAAGTATCGTATCCATTATTGCCAGTTGTGTTTTGAGAAAACTATATTTAAAATTCCAATTTTTAATGATTTTCAATGGGAAAAAAGTGAAATTTAGATCAAAATTTAAGATATTTAGAATTCGAAAAATAATTCGTGCTTTTGCTATAGGATAAAATATTGACAAACAACTTTAAATGTGCAGTTAGGTAAAAACAGCAAAAAAAATAATGCAAATACGTGCTTTTGGCATTAGGGCAACGATAGTGCTCCGTGACAAATTTCTCTCCTGAAAAGTGCTCTGCGATTCAAAAAGTTTGGGAACCACTGCCATAGAGTAAGTACAGTGTATATTATTTCATTAATTTATGATCTTTGGTGTAGTGTTTCTACAATGTATTTACCTATTATTTCGTTTCACAAAATTAATATTACTAGTTTTTAGTAAATGCCTATTTTAAGATAAAAGCGGGAGAAAGTCTATGCGGTGCACCGAACCATTTGTTTTCCAACATGTTTCTGTTACAATGTATCATTTCGTTTCATATCTTATGATCGTGTTTAGGTAAAGATTGCGTTGTCAATGGTTTGCATTCGTTGGTAGACTCAGTTTGTGGACTAGGTAATATTTTGTTTCAAAGATAAAATTAATTTAATTTTAATTTGATAACTACCATAATTGGTTTGTGATTGCCATAATTAGCTCAGGATCCTACAAGTAGGAACTATCAACAAGTTGAACGCTGGATGTTGAACGTTCTAACTTGAAACAGTTTTGATGCAGCATATCCGTTCGTAGAACGGGTCAACATGTTAATACTATAGTTACATAAATATTTGTTAAAGGATAAAAGATATAATTTTAAATGTTGAAAGCTCAGATGACTCCGTGCTTCCACCAATGATATAGTAAGAATGCTTATACTAATAATGTGAGTCATATTTCTAAGACACTTAGTCAGGGCCGAATCTAGGTCCCCAACTGCTGCCAATGGGCTGTGTGGCAAATTAATCTTCGGGACACAAACACACACACAAAATAGGATTTTAAATTGGTTATTATTTGATAGAAAATAAATTACGCTTAAAATACTTCAGAGAAGGAGAACAATCATGTTTTCTTTTCTGTGAAAAGATGTAAAGTAAATAAAGAAAGGATTAAAGAAGCTCTATCGGGAATTGACTTGAGAAAGGACAAGATTTGGTCGTTAGGTTGGCAACTGTGGTGATGGTCAACCAAGCCCCAGGGTCGTTTCAATTTCTCTGCATCTTGTGCAAGTGCGCGCTAACATAGCTAAGGCTCTCCAAACCACACTGGCTTTGTTTTTGCCCTTTTCGTGTAAGGTTTCTTTATTTGTGCAAAACAAACAAAAAAATTTGATATTCATTGCAATTTCTCGAGAAAGTAAAATGCACTTACAAAAAGAAAGTTATCAGGAAGTCAATATGTCTGTGATGTCTATGTCCCCATGGACTCATCAAACTTTGGGATCCTCTCGAGGTACTTGTGCAAGAGGTGCAACCAATGAAGCCAGAGAAAGGCCAAAATAACTCTTGTTGTGCCCCAATTTTCATGAAGTTCAAATAAGGAAAAGGAATAATTTTTTTTATGACAGAGAAGATGAAGAGGTTCAAATGTATGTCGAAAAAAATAATTCAAGATCCTTCTTTTGGAAGTAATGGAGAGGGTGCTTTCAGAGCTCAGAAGGAACTAGATGAGAGATTTATTTTCCTTCATGGCTCCAAATTCCAGTCACTTCTTTTTAAAGATAACTTAAGTCAAAGGCAGCTCAGCTTGCTGAGATGTATTCAAAAAAAACCTTTGTACTGAGCTTTAACTAGAAGCAAANGAGCTTTAAGCATCACGCTCTGAGACTAGACAATAATTTGAATAATGGATCTCCTAAAGTTTTCCTAAAATTCCTTTTCAAATGTGGACTTGAAGATGCCTACCCGAAAATTTCAACAGCCCTGACACATTCAATGACTGTTGCATCACATGAACGGAGTTGCAGCGATTTACAATTTATTAAAACCCACTGGCGGAGCAGTCATTCAGTCATTACAGAATTTGCAACCAAGAAAGCTTGAATGATGAAGTTCTAGACTAGGAGTATTTTTTCAATAACTTTTATATATTTTTGTAGCACTATTTTGTATCATATTGTTGTTTTCAAGGCTTAATAATAACTTCATTTAAAGAATGTATTTTGTTTTTATTTTTCCAATTTCAAACAAAAACAAATCAAAATAAACATCGATGGTAACACATATCCAAAAACACACAATTTGTTAATGCACAAGTCAAACAAGTTTGATGAACAGCCACCTGGCCAAAGGCCGTAAGGGGCGCCATTTTGCTCCAACAAAGAAACTGTCTAGTTCCAGCTGTGACTAAGTATATACTATTCAACCATATTGACAATCACAGCCACGCACCAGTATAAGGAAGGTGTGACCAGGAGACAGACGCTGGCGGTATTCAAACAGTCGAGCTTTTGTAAAATATTATATTAATATTCATACAATTTTACAATTCTAGATAGTGATATTATCTCTCTATCCGACACCTTAGCTCAGTCAGTAGCGTGTCTGCCCTCTAAGCTAAGGGTCCTGGTTTTGACACCCGGCATGGTAGAAAAATGTATCATTAGTGAAATGTGGATTCACCCTTTCACAGTGATGAATTAATGGCCGGGGACTGGATGTTGTGCTTGTCCTAGTTTTAGATTATAAGGCACATACAGCTAGGACAAGCCTAGCAAGCTGGTGGTGGAAAAATATATGGCTTGAGTAAAAAACTGACCCAGGCCACAGGCTAGAAACTGTAACGGATGTAACCATATTATC
Organism: Timema bartmani; assembly: GCA_902151455.1. NCBI lineage: Eukaryota > Metazoa > Arthropoda > Insecta > Phasmatodea > Timematidae > Timema > Timema bartmani. The sequence continues at coordinate 19,624 of CABFWB010008083.1, forward strand.
TCTCTAAAGTGACAGCTGCAGATCAAATAACATGATATAAAAGTCATTTAAATATCTTATGAGTAAGGCAATGTTCTTCCTACCATTATTGGACTACAAAAGCAATGACAATTGTTGACACAAACACTCACTGTATTCTCAGTATTAGGTATGTTTAATTTGTGCTATTATGTACACTCCGTTTATCAGGAAAAGTAGCAAGCTTACCTTGTACATTTATACTATGGCCTAACTTATAAGATAGGGCCATAGTGTAATCCGTAAAGGAAATACCTTATCTCTAAGTGTAAATGAAGTTTACTTGAAATAAATGGTACAGAATTTCTCCCTCTTTTATCTTAAAATATACATTTACTAAAAACTCGAAAGATTTATGAAACGAAATAATAGATTTATACATTGTTGTAGAAACACTACCCCAAAGATCATAAATGAGGGGCCTAAAAGGAAAGGGATACAAGTGACGTTTCAGTGAAAAATGAGTTAAGTGCATAAATCCAAACTAGATACAC
>CABFWB010008084.1:0-20124 GCA_902151455.1 Timema bartmani
ATACTCGGGCGACCCGAGGGACGACCGGGTGTAATAATTGTAGCGGCCAGAAAGGGAGATATAAAAAGAATCATAACAAGACTTGGCGCTTAAAAAAAAAGTCACTTCGGACAGACCAGCAGAAACATTCTCATAAAGAACAGCACATGCATTCTTGTGGGATAATACACTGATTCAACAAGAATCAGACCAGGACCAAGCCCCATTTGTGGAACACCATGAGACACCACCATAGCTAGAGAAGTTACAGAAATCTGGACAAACCAGTGGTCACAACCAACAGGCTAAACAGGGAAGGCCCTGAAAGGAGCAGCAACATTAAGCACCCTGCTTACAGCCATTGGACATCAAGCACTGCTAGGCATTTCCCTTTCAGCTTGGCAGAGGCCACAAAAGATAAAGTGGCCAAACCCTTTATATGCTGACTAAAATGTATGACTTTTGAAGTTGGGGGAAGAAGCTGCATGCAGTAATTATTTTTACAGTGGTGAAATAAAAATATAGCTATAAGCCAACTGTGAGGGAAGGACTATAGTGTATAGATAATACAAAGTCTTGTTAGCCACTAAAGTGTGCTATAAACAACCAAAATGCACAGCCAGGACACGGACCAAGAGTCGAATGTCAATTCCCATGACAAAATGGCCTTGAAATGACCTTATTATAAGCGTGGTTGGTATGTGATAAATTCGGTAGCAATCACATACATAACAGGGAATCATTTTGAGAAGATATAAAAGGGTAACTTAGCTTAAGATAAATTCGGTAGCAATCACATACATAACAGGGAATCATTTTGAGAAGATATAAAAGGGTAACTTAGCTTAAGATAATATTTGACTTGTAGTGGGTATGTGTCTTGAGTTTTTGCGGAAGCACGTATGACAAGAGTAATAAAGTGCCATATAGCTTAAAAGGTTCTTCTTGATACAAAAATATAGAGTTAATTCAAATATTAAAATTACTATAAAAAACTTAACTACCATAACATACAAATATTTAATTTATGATAATAAAATGAACTAATATATTTAATAATATGAATTTTGTTTAGTTCATTTTGGACAGTATGGTGTACCTAGTTTTAGGTTTACAAATTTATTCTTTCCTCTGTTTCCAACCACAGTAAACTCCCGACTATACGCTTTGCTGCTTAACTGCGGCATCACCAACAGCAGGGGGATATGTTTTTGAAAAACGTCGCATTGATGGAGAATACAGAGATACCGATTGTTGTACTCAGTAAATCCCTGGGGAAGAGATAATGGCCAGAGATAAAAAGTTTATGCAAGGGGGGAGGAGGCCTTTTAGGGTTTTACCTGCTTAATTATCTGGAACAGGAAGATGACACGCTTCTATATGACAAGCTGATGTTACAGAAAATACATAGAGGGATAAGGAAAAAGGAAGCAGCTGCAATAAATCAGAAGACTAATAAAGATGTTTTTAAGCGATGTGTCCATTTGGAGTATACTGTACATTGATTTAAGTGTTTTTTTTTTGCTATCCTAGTGAGTGAAATATAATATGTTCATAGTTGCAGTGATGATGGGTGAGTACTAGTTTGAAGTGAATGTGCTACAATCTCATGTTTTACTAAATATGCGGATTATCCGCGGCACTAGTCCCCTCCATTATCACGAATAATCGAGAGTTAACTGTAGTTTCAAGAATTTTTGAACAGCTAAGGTATTGATATATATATATTTATATATATATGTTAGACTTGATGATTTTAATTAAGGTAATGTATGAAGCTCATACTTTACATGTTTCTCTGAATCAAAAATATATGTTCTAGTCAAACAACAAATAACTATAAATCATCTTTTTTATTTTAATACAGCTATGTCATAGTGTGACAAGCACGTATTATTTAAAAAAAGTTATTATATACTTTACTCTACCTTTTGTTGAAAGTTATATAGGTGTAGGCCTTCCTATCAGCTATACTTAAAAATTATTTGTAGAATAAATTCAATCCCCCCCCCCCCTCAGCCCCTTTTATTCTACACATTCCTTAGTTATGATATTGTAAAACATGGAAGTAAATTGTTATTTAATTTTTATAATGGAAAGTGAATGCTCTACTCAGACAGTAAGAGGAGGAATTGGTAAAATGGAAATATATTATTTGTAAAAATGCATGTCGTCAGATAATGTCGAGCACTTATCAAATGGCAATCATATTGTAAAGTGGTCGGGGTTTTAGGCCTTTAGCTCTGGAGCATTTCTTTTTCATAATTAAATTAGTTTGCCATTTTTTACATGTTAATATGATCATACTGAAGTACTAAATTTATAATACATTATTGTTTTCCATTCGACTAGGCCTAATTTAATCTCTATGCTAGGATAAAATGTTTAACTATAAGAAAGTGTGGGGTTTAATATTAACTATAAGTTGTATAAATCTTAACGAAAGTTGTAAGCAATATATGTTTTAAATTTCAATTCATTAACTTCATTTTTCGGCCTTTAACTTTTAAATCTAGTATTTTTCATGTTCCTAAAGTCTTTGTGGGTATTTTAGCTTCATCTAAATTTATTACTTTTACTTTTCACTTTCTAGCATCGTGCTATTTAATCTTATCTGTACCCGGAAGATGTGAGGTGCACCTGTGGCTTGCACGTGTGGCCTCACAGTGGAAAGGGAAGGTTTGGCGCGAACAGCTAGCCAATCAGCACATCCGATTAAGCGTCTGTGTTTGACCCTATGTGGAAGGGAAGTGTCAGACGCAAGGTAATTCCCAGTCAGCACGCAAGTTGAGCGGACGTGCTGGGAGACTTCCCGGTCAGCACGCGAGTTGAGAGGACGTGCTGGGAGACTTCCCGGTCAGCACACGAGCTGATAGAACGTATCTTCAAAAGTTCTTTTCGTGTGGATAAACGCGTGCTTAGAGATGGGTGGGAGGAAATGGAGACCATGTGGCTAAATGACCACTTCATTAACTATTTAATCATCTTCATGAACTGAGTATTTTGGTTCTTCTTTACATTAAGTAACCCTGTGAAAAATGTCTAAAATGTTTATATAAAATAAAACTTAAACTTCTACTCTATAAATTTCCACTTATTTGATCGGCGATGTCCTCTACCCCCACCATTAATTTATTAACCCCGAGATGCTTTACTAAACACACTGACTGCCGTGGACCTATACAAACAAGCTGAGAAGGAGAGGAAGAGATTCGACTAGTTACAATATCACATATAGGCTTTTATGCTGTCACCAGACAATGTTGAAAAGTCTCAACCAGAATATATTTTCCAATTAATTTAAAGAAAAGTATTTCCATTCAATGGAAACCTGGAAAACATATTTCTTATTTAAAAATACATCAGAATACAAATGTGCATATTTGTCAAAAGATAAGTTGTTTTCATTATTGCATTATAGGCATAATTTTTGTCATGTTCCTAAACAGTAAAATAGTTACAAAGATGGTGACACTAATAGCTGACAACACAAAAACCATGTGGAGATGGCCGGGAGCATTTTTCTATAACTGCATCCACCGAAGTCCAGCTATTTTGTTAAGAGGAGAGGTATATATACCCCCACAACCATCAACAGCTCCTTCTCCTCACATCTTGCCCAATATTACTGATGCCTTACCCATGAAGGCAAAATTCTCATAATTTTCACAAAGGACATGTTTTATGTGAGTTAGATAATATTTGGCTCAGCAATGCAACTAAACACTAGTCACATGTCTGAATGTGCACAATGTGTGGAATATTTCAACTTTTATAGCTAACATCAACTTGATGAGGTCAGATAAAATCTATTTACATATTTATTTAAAATAAAGATATGTATTATGTGTGCTTGAAAATGTTAGGGCATGCATTGATGCCTGGTCTTAAACACACTATATCGCAACTTGGGGTTGTATATGTAGACATTAATTTTGTGGCATAAGAGGGAATTCTCCCAATAAGAAATGACACAGGAGTTTTTAAAATATTAAATCTCTCTCGAAGAAATGCAAAGAGTTTTTTTAAACATGATTTGAGCTGTGGCCTGTAGGTGTTATTAATTTTATAAGACTACAATAGGCTACTAGGCTAGGCAATAGGCATTGCGGCCCAAACCACACTCCTTCGGTATGACCCTGTTACACCTGATACAAAACCTCAATGTTTGATGATATATAACAAAATGTTGTAAACATACACTCTGTAGAATTACATTTTATCATGTCCCGTACACATTTAATAAAGTATAGTAGGTGAACAATTTCAGATCATGTTATCTTATGTTTAGCATCTCCATTAAAATAATTACGATATTTTAAAAATAAATTTATTAGTTTAAATGTTAAATGGAGTGATTTTCAAAAACGTTATATATAATACTTATCAATCTAACTGTCTATCCTGCTCTGTGTTTTGGGACATATCATATGGTGGGTATTAATGACATACTCTAGAAAGTTTATACACGAGAAGCATTAAAAATAATGTAGATTGTGATACTATAGCTTTAAAAATAAATAAATGGGTCTGATTCCAAGTGATTTTTTTTTTAATTTTGTGCAATAGCATTTTAGTACTTCTCTGAGTTATCCACATATTTTATATTATTGGAGTGAGGATGGGGAAGATAGGATTTAAAGGAAAGGTACTTGAATTTGTGTGGTGGGAGAGTGAGAAAACATCTAGTAAAAGCACTCCCAGCAGACCTGATTGGGGTTTGAGCCCCAACCTCTCTCCCATTGGCAATCCAGTCTAATTGAGAGAATGATGCCTTTAATCATGTGATCACCCATGTAGGTGCTTGAAAATGATTACAAACATATCTATTGGATCAATTTATCCTTTTCTGGCATTTGAAATCAAATACATATTTTAATTCTATTTTGAATTATTTAAGTTATGTCTGTCACAAAATTTACATTTTTAGGTTTGCTTCATTATAATTTTATGTAATTTAGAGTTAGATTACTAGATAAATTCACTAAATCATTGGAAAATTTGAAACCTCATTCAAATCATGAAGTTAATGTTTTCAGACATTAATATTGTTTGATTAATTATTAGAACAGATAATATACTAAATGAGTTCCAACTGAATTTTGTAGTAATAGAAATGTTAGTCATTGGATTAATGTAACAATTTACCCACCTCGGTGGCGTAGTTGGCTAACGCGCTAGTCGTGTTGAGCCAGACTGCCGAGGACGGGGAGATCGAGGTTTGAATCTCGGTCGGGTGAACTGGGGTGGTTTTTCCTGAATGGTTTTCCACTCTCCCTCCACGCAAATGCGGGTTCACTGCCTCTATTCAACCTTCCCAATTCCTAATCCATTAGCGTAATTAGAATCCATTAGCGTAATTAGTACTTAAGCGTATAACCCGAACGGGTAGTAAGACGTGGTGCTAAATAATAATAAATAATAATGTAACAAACAGCTATAGACAAGACCAAAACATATTAAAAATAGCCTAAGTAGCCTATATTATTTATTTTTGAAACCATTTTGTAGCTATGAAGTTTAAATGCAAAAAGTTTTGATTTTCATGCTTCGGATCTTACAAACTGTTTGGGCTATCCGTATATTTACACTATTGGAATAAGGATGAGAAAGGGAGAGTTTAGGGGAGATGAAGCCACAATGGCGTGGAGGGGTAGTGTGTAAACATTTAGTAAACAAATATTTTGTACACCTGGATGGCATTGGAACAGTTATTTCCCCGTCACCGTCAAACCCGACTAGAGGAGATGATACCGACTCCTTTGTCCACGTGCCTGCTAATGCAGGTCATAAGACTTATATTTGGCTTAGTTCTATCAGTATGTTTAACATACCAAATGTTAGAAAACAATGGTCATCCCATTAATTTATATTGTATTACCAACATAGTTCCTACAAGGTGGTTGAGGTGATCAAGAAATGAAAATATAAGAACTAGAACTTAAATATTTACATTTACCAAAAACTACTCACAAATATATTGTCAGTAACTTTACAAGAAATAATTGCCTAGATAGTAGATATTAAGTGATTACCAATTCAAATGCTTTGATGATAAATTTATTCTAGGAATTTTATAACTTTTTTAACCTCTAGCTACGCCAACTGTCATAATGTGTTTAGACTTACAAGGTAACATTGTTGTTTTTCCTTGAAAAAATATCTTGTAGGAAAAAGTGAGCCAAATTGAATACTAAAAAATAAAAAATAAGAGATGAAAAATTGCTATTTTTTATTTTATTTTTTTAAACACATTCTCTTCAACCAATTATTAATGCTGCTTTTGTCTAACAAACATTTTAGTTTTTAAGTTTTTGGGGTAATATTTCAATGATACTACCTCTTACATGAACATACAATTTGTTATGAACCCTATGTCACCACAGGCGAGTTTTCAAGAATGAATTGGCTGTGTTGGTATCAAATGTTACTGACCAATCATTTCTAACTAAGCTTAAGGGCAGAAATTACATTTTAAAAAAAGATGGTGATTGGGATAGATTTGATTTAACTATGATAGGATAATTTATGTAAACCTACATGTTTTGCAAATTGACAGAATACACCCTATATCAGGAGTCCCCAACCCTATGCCCGGGGGCGCCGTGGTGCCCGCCGAGCCTTTTGCGTCTGCCCGCCACTTTTTGACCACAGCTGAAAAGTTCTTGACTAATAGTTTTAATCTGTCACTTTTCCGACAAAAATCAAGTTTGTGCTTATCTCCAGGTATGCTGTTTTCAAGAAGTTGGTGATTGAAAGCACTCCCCCCCCTCTTTCCATTCCCTCCGTCTCATTCCTTTCTTTGCTGTATCATTTACAAAGTGTACATTTACTCAGAACTACCATTCTAATAGTTTCAAGGTGAATGGTTCTGCTGTTTCCTAATCTCCAAGACCTACCCCCATCCATAATTCTTCCCACACTCTCTAATACCATGCTAATACTTTATATTTCCTTTGTAAATATCTTGACATGAGTCTACCCAGCTTTATTGCCTGAATAAACACAGAATAAATATATATTTTAAAAATGTACCTAAGCACCGAAATGGTGGTTAAATATTTCCTTGTATTTATTTTGGTCTTGTTAAAACCATAAATAAAGCAGTATTTTTTAATTTATTTTTTGTCAAGTTGGAGGGCTTGAACCGCCCCCTTCCCCCATGGCTAAGGCCTTGATTATTACCCACAACCACATGTAACATTACAATCGTTGTTGGAAACTTAACATGGCAGTTGACCGGCCATGTGTGTAGCGTTGAGGCTGGCGGGAGTTAGAAATTTGCCTTGGAAAAAGTAATTGGTGCACGCCGCTATACCATTAATTTTGAATGTGCTCTAAGGTACAAAAAGGTTGAAGACCTCTTCCCTATATCATTTTATTGCTGGCTGAATTTTATGATTTTTTTTTTACTAAGTCTAATATTTGCATATTAAACCTAAATAAATAAACATTTTTTTCCAAGAGTGAGATGGTATGAGCATGTAATAAGTATGGAAAAAGAGAGGATTCCAAAGAGAATGATGGAGATGAAGTATGCAGGAAAAAGACTGCAAATGAGGCCAAGAAAGAGATGAGAGGAGCAGATAACAGAAAGTGTGCAATTGAGAGGAGGAGAATAGAAGCAATTAAAGGAGGAAGAATGGTGGACGGATAGAGAAATATGGAGACATTTTACTACACTATCCCACCCATAGGCTGGATATAGTTAATGATGATGATGGATTTTCCAAACCAAAATTTATACAAATATGATTGTGGTGTGATTAAGCAAATAAGGGCATTAACTAAGTCCTATTTCAATATATCAATGACAAGTTATATGAACTTTATATTTAGCGAGTACATTTATAAAACAATAGTTAAATCTTATATTGTGTCTGCTATTTATATTATAAATGTATGTTCTCACAAAAACGTCTATAGAAACCACAAAGTGTGTATGTGTATGTGTATGTGTATGTGTATGTGTATGTGTATGTGTATGTGTCTGTGTCTGTGTTTGTGCATGTATCAAAATATGTCTATTCCCTTTTATTCATAACTAAATGTTTCTTAAATAAGTTTCACAAATAATAGTAATAATATTAAAAATAATAAATAATTAACACACTTAACACGTATACAATATATGTTCAATAAGTCTCACAAAATAATCTGTCTTGGATTCTATGGTATGATAAGATTATTTCTAGTTTTACTTAACAGTAATAAACACAACTTATTGTAATTTTTCATATTGTTCTAAATAACTTCATTCACAACAAAGCTATAATAATTTAAATCTATCATAAGGGGTTATGATGTTTTAGAATTGACACATAATTATCAGCTCATTGGTTGAAATTGAATGATTTAGTTTGGTCAAGGAAAGAGTGATCAAACTGGAATTTGATATTGACTAGGCCATAAAAACTTGTAACCGGCCATAGCACTGCGAGTGCGAAAACACTTTGGTCGTAACCATTGATACTAATTCATTCATGAAAATGCCTTACTTCAGGGTGTAAGATAGATTTCCTTGAATTTCAATGAACTAGTATAACACATCTTATAACTTCATTTTCAATGCTCAAAATCACAGATTTGTTTCAACTTCTTTCAATCCATGTATTTTATCTTCAGACATGTGAGATAAAATCTTATATTATCACTTTTTAACATGTTATGTTATTTAGTTTGTTTGAAAATTCAATGTGATAAACTACCTATTTGCAAACTTCCTAAAAAAAATATTTTTTCCTATGAAATATTAATTAGGAGGCACACCTTTCAACTGTCCAGTTGACATTTGTGATTTTAGCTTGCAACATATTTCTTTGTGGACATAACAATTAGACTAGTGCAGAACAGTTCCAAAATTCGAGCATAATGTTTCTATGAAATATTTGATTTTAAAATGCAGCCAAATATTTGATGACAAGTAGAATTAAGTTTAAAAAAATTGAAAATTAAAAAATAAAGAAACAGTTTCTAAAGATTCAAACCTACTTGAAGTTATGGAATAAAGATAATTACTATATGTGTAGGAATTGACTTTTATTAATCACCCGAATGTAACTAAGCAGAAATAATTGAAAAAAATGCTTAACTAGGCAGTATAGTCAAACCCATAGATAAAATTAAATATACAGTGTACGTCCACATTTAATAATATTGAACAGTTTTTGAATCAAAGAAAAAACATCAGATGTTAACTATTTCTTTCTATAGTTTAGACTTGTTTGTTTTAATTAAGAAAAGCACTAAGTATGAATTTTGGAATATTCTGTACATAAACAGTTCTAACCACAAAACTTCATGTAAAAAATCACCATCTTATACCCCTTTCAATTTTTGTTTCTTTCCGAGACTGTTTTCACACAAAGCACTTTTACACATTCGCCATTAATATACCTACATAAATATCTTCACTTCAATCACCATTGACTTCATCATAGTGTGCAAATTTCAAAAACACTTGTTCAAGAGTTGTCTGACTAAAACTATATTCTTCAATGTCAAGTTCAGATTTGGCTGGAACAAAAAAAAAGTTTGTTTAGTTTCATTTTGTTGAATTAAATTTATAAATATAATGGAATGCAAAAATAACTAAATACATGTAATTCTGTATAATATGATTGTTAGCTAGTATTTGTTTGTTTATTTGAGGAATTTAACATGCATTTTCTGAACCATCAGATTATATCATCACACAATTTATTAACTAACTTAAATCTAGAACAGACATGACATCCAAGCCCCAGGTCCTTAATTAAACACAATGTAAGGGTTATGCCAATTTCTTATACTGTATGAATAAGTTTCTTTTAATATTGAAAAATGAGTAAGTCAACATGTGACAATTTTTAAATAAAATCTCTACGTAATAATAGCAATTTTATGTTTTAAATATTTATATTTTAGGTGTGTTATAACGTTTTTTTATTTAGTTTTTTATGACCTTGTGTAGACACAATTTCAAATTTTAATGATGATGATGATATAGTTTTCATACAAATTAAATTTTTCCAAGGATTTTATTTTACTAGCATAAGAACTTAAATTATGATAAAATGAATGATTGCTTAATGGCTTGGAAATGTATCATAAGAAAGTGTAGAAACACTGTACAATAATGTAAAGTAATTGCTAGTGAAGGAAGCCAACCAGAAAGGATAGTTAGGTTAGGCCTGGATAGAAATAAACACACTTCTCTCTTCATTTATTCTTACAATTTTACACTTCCCACTTCTTCAAACTTCCACAGTTAAACATAGTTTTGAATTTTCGGAAATATTCATTTTTCACATAGACACATTAAAAACACACAACACACAAAGAACATTATTATATGGAACTACATGCTTCATGGTGAGCTGGCAGTCTAGGGGTAAGGTGCCTTCTCTGCTAGGGGTCCAGGGTTCAATCCTTGGTCCTGGCACAGTTTTATCTGATTGCCAAACCCTTCCTTCACCTCTGACAAGACATGTATTTCACAACTTGTGAATGTGTGGAATGCTAGGCCTGCATCGTGATTCATATCCCAAGTTAAACTGTACGTCCTCCATTTAATCTCACAATCATTCTATCATTACACATTAGCGTAAGTGCGTATAACCCGAACGGGTAGTAAGGCACAGTTAATAATAATAATAATAATAATAATAATAATAATAATAATAATAATAATAATAATAATAATAATAATAATAATAAAATGCTTCATGATGAGTTCAAATTCGAATTTTTCAAGAAACATGTGGTTCTATATAATGTCGTTCTTTGTGTTTTGTGTGTTTTTAATATGTCTCTTTATATGAAAAAGGAATATATCCGAAAATTGTAAGTTCAAGTTAGGGTTTTGTAGTGCTCAGTTCAGAACACTAAGAAGATATGTAACAAGTAACTGTTCGAGTTCAAGTTACAATGGCTAACAAGCTTTTGTTTGTGTTATGAACACATTATGTGTACCTGTCGAGAAACCCTTTAGACTATTTGGACATGGAATTATTTGCCAAGTGTTTGTTTGCTTAATTTAACTAATAAAACTATGAAATAACTTCTGGGAACTTTGATTAATTTTAGTGTCTATGTCACTTTTAATTTCAAGATATACAGAACAATAAACATGCCGTTTATTTTAAGTGCAAGGTAAATGTAAAAATAAAATAATTAGAACTTAACTTTAAAAAAATACATCCATTTAATAAGGGTGATATAAATTAACTATTTTAAAGATGTTTGACTTTTGAACTAAAGTAGCAGTATTTGGAGATAAGCGCTCCAAGATTCAGTCAGTTGGGCACAAATGTACATCTAGCAACTGACTTTGATAGCATTAAAATAATGCTTTTACCTTGTTAGAAATATAAAAATAAAAAACACTCACATAATATTATACTTAAATAACTTATTTAAGCACAATAAACTTGGTTGGTACATTTGAGTGCTTCTAAAATCATGATGTATTACCTTTCTCAAGTTGTGAAAAGCATTCAGCCAATGAAGTGACTGCATGCTGTGGAACACTGAACACTAGACGATCTGCAAAACTTTCTTCAAGCGTAGCATCAGGGAATAAGCCAGCAACAAATTCTTTCAGGTCGGCATGGCGGTCTGATGATGGTGTAGTAGGTGTTCTATCACCTCCTCTGAGTTTCATCTCAAGAGTGTAGCCTGCTCCATACAGGTTTTTGAGATGTTGTGTTGATCCTATACAGCTGGTCATCCATAACAATAAAAATATATATTATTCTCAAATATAGATTTAAATATTTCTGAAGGGGAGCTCTTATATAGCCTTAATATCATTTTATGCATAGGTAAAAAGATTAATGTACAGAGTGAAAAGTGCATTAAATTATTTACTACTGCTGATGATATAGCTTAAGTAAAATTTTACATAAAATATAAGACTAAATGAAATTTATTATTTAACTATAGTTCAGCAAATCCAAGCAAATAAAACCCTTTGTAATTTTTTTAAATCATCATAACTGACTATTTAAATAAATTACTTTCAAATATTAAATTGATTATAATTTTTTGGAATTTTGTGACAAATTATGGTACTGTAGAGCAAAAAGAAAACGAATTTTGCGCAGAAGGAACGGTTTGTTCCTCAAAATAGCAGGGATTTTTTATGTTATATTTGTCAACTTGGAGAGAGTTAAAAATTATAGTTAGTTCTCTAACAAGAAGTGAAACACATGTTTTGGCAGTAAGATGACATAGACATGTGTAAGTGGTAATAGTTGCACATAATTTATTAGTCAGAACAGATTGAATATGTGAAGGTATGACAGTTTGTAGTTGACATTGACCCAACACATGTACTATTCTACTAGTTTTATTCTGGTCTCATCTACCACAATACAAAGATAAAATTAGCAAAGGGGTTGGAGCATATTTTTATTCCTAATGATATCAGTGATGATTGGAAGAAACAACCAATATTGTTTTGTGTGATAAGGGTGAAACATTTTATATTCTGAGTTGTTCGGTAATTTAGGGATATTGTTATAGGTTTGGAATGTATAGTAATATATTACTTATTTGGATTTTTTTCCAAACGGTGTACTAGCTATACAGACTATCTGTGTATTTACATTAATTGGATATAAATGAAGCAAGTAAAGCTTGGAGGAAATGTGCCTCCCCCCATTACTAATTATCTTCTCCCTAGCCAGATTTTACGCCAACTTAGTTATGAAAGATGAATACCTCGCTGGTGAATTTGAAATTACCTGGAGGTTCACCTATTGTTCTGTGGATTGCAGGTGGTGCTAGTATTGCAACAGGGTTGAAATCGGGCATAGTTAACAAATATTTATGCTTGGTGGTTTTCTTGACTTTGTGTGATACATTAATGTGCCAGCTCCCATTTTCTTAAAAGGGATACATTGCATTGGGTTTAGTTAGATGATTTTAACACCTTGACAATGTAGTAGTCCTCAAAGTTGAGGCTATCATCAACATTGTGTCACTGTATAGAAATATCCCTCATGTTCATGGCCTGGCTGTGGTTGAACATTTCCTGAACAAGGACCTAGCAACACCACATCACTCACACACCGGTACTGGATCTCACCATATTAACATTGGAAAAGAACAACTTTTAATTCATGGATGACAATTTTATACAAACCAAAGGTACAGCAAGGGGTACAAGGAAGGCACCTTCTTGTGCCAATCTGTTAATGGGTACACTTGAAACAACAGTTCTTGACCACCAAATCTATAAACCACTCTGCTGGTTTTATTTCATTGATGACATATTTATGGCATGAACAACTTGCCAAGACAACCTAATCTTATTTCCAAACAGCCTCAACCCTTTTTCTGCTTTGGAAATTACATCAAATCAATCCTATGACCAGGCAACATTCTTTGATGTAGATATAAGGTTATTAGATGGCCAAATCAAAACTTTGGTATATCTAAAATCCACAAATAGACAACAATATCTACAATTCAAGGACTGCCTCCCATTCAATACCAAAATATATCTATTCTATACAGTCTTACCATACAAACTCACCGCATCTCCTCTGATCCAGAAAGTATTCAAAACCACTTATAAAATCTTCAAGAAGCTTTTACAGAAAGAGGATACCCTAAGCCTCTCATTAAGAACCTTATTCTATTAGCTTAAACATCATATTTTTTTGTCCTTTAATTTTTTATTTATAGATCATATCCAATTTTAATATCAATGTTACAATGGAATTTATAAAGTTAACAATCAAAATATCTGCTCTCCTTGAGCAGAGATCTAGGTGGTGATCTTACAAATCTAATTTAACCATTTTATTTGATGGCGGATGGTGATAATACATTGAAGTAGATAAAAGACTATTAAGTATTTGAGGATATTTTATTGTAAGAGAGGCTACTGAGGAAACAGTGAATGTGCATCTTTTAGATTTACAGACAGTAATATATATCATATAATTCAATGAGGTTATAATGATTAATTTTCTAGGAATTTGCTGCATATTTTTTTAGATTAAATTGTTGTATATACAACATATTATATATATAAATTATAAAACACTGTATATAATTCAATAAGTTTCTGATCATCATTTTGCTTCTAGGATTTTGATATTTATTGAGTTAATTAAGTTACTTTTGGATATATGTGTTCTAGAAAATATATAATTTAATTTGAACAGTATTTATAATCAGTTTAAAAAAATACTAATCAGAAACAAGAGAGTCCCATTTAGTATGTGTATTTGTCAGCGCAAGTGTTTGTCGATGTATATAACAAGTGTTCGACACACTTGGCTTCACAAAAAGGTTTACCTGGCGTGTTAATGTGTATATCAATTTGAGGAGAAGTAAAAATAATATAGTTTGATTTGTCAGCATCCATTGTTAATTTATTTAATCTTATATATTCGCTGAGTGTGCAGAAGACTTCTTGAATTAGGGTGGTTATTAGAGCTAGGTTTCTGTATGATTCATATAAAATTAAGTTTCTCATACAAATAAAGTTTTTTTAAAAGTATTTCGTGATCTATGGCGTCAAAAGGTTTGCTGCGGCATATTTACATCTGTTAGTTGATGTTTGTATTTCATAATTAGCGATATGGCTGAATTGGTGGTGTTCAAGGTGGGACAGAATCCATATTTACATCCATACAGCAAGGATCTGGTTTCAAGGTAATTTAATGGCTTTTTTTTTTTGGATGACCTGCTCAAATAATTTACTAAGGACACTTAGTAATTACTGCCCGATTTCAGCGCTACAATTTTACTGTCCTCTGATTTGTAGATGGGCGTTATTTGGGCTATTTTTAGGGCATCTGGATAGATACCTGATTGGATCATTTGGTTTGTATTATGAGCAAGAACAGGAATCAGAATATCACTGCAGTGTTTGATCACAGTTGGTATAAGACCATCATGTTCTGGACTATTTATGTTTTTAAGTTTTGATATGAAGCTTTTATTTCTATTTCATCTGTATAAACTAGAAATATATAACAACTAATGTTACATAGTCTTCCAAGCTTCTCTATATAATCTTCTACCTTTGTTTGTATTGAATTTGGCAAGCATGTACTGATGTTAGTAAAGTGATCACAAAATATGACAGCAACTTCTTGGGACTGTAAAACCAATGACTGATTGCTATCAAATACTCTCAAATCATCTAAACCTGAAAAACATGACACTATACTTCTAGTGACTAAGTACTACTCAGGTCTATAAAAGCTCAACAAACTATTAGCGTCAGGTATTCATATATTGGCAGCTTCCAGCTGAACCAACAATATCCTCAAATTACCACCAGGCCTTGTATATAAGCAGTCTCCATTACTAATATATCTTTTGGTGCACCCTAATTTAAAAGCGGAGAATGATACAAGTTTCATTTTATCACAGCCAGGCTCTCAACCTTGCAACAAAACGGCTTGCAAAACCTGCCAAATACATCATCCAACAGCCACTTTATCTAGCAACATATCCAATTTAATCCAGCCCATCAAAGACAGTCACATCTGTGAGTCCAGTAACCTAATTAACCAACTAGAATGCCAACATTGTTATGTTTGTATTTAGTTGTTTCTTTATTTGAATATAAAGTATACAAAACAGAATTGAATATAAATAAAAAGTCTCTTCTCCATCTCTGCATTCATTTATATATCGTTCACAATATTTCACAACTGCTCTAGTCATGTGACTAGTCATGTGATTCAACTACTCTAGTCAAATATATAGTTTATATATTTAACATTTTATTATATACAACATCTCCCCTCCAACAAAGTTAATTTAAACATTGCACTGGTATATAAAAAATAGCTTTTATTATTTTTATAAATCTAGTCTCATAGGTTTTCCTATTATCCTGCCAGCTTTGGAAGTTATTTTAGGAGATGCAAGTTCAGGCACAGTTAGTGATGGAGGTGACTTTGGTTGAGGACTGGTTTGCTGTATTTTAGGAATAGTCTCAGGTTGGATAGGCCTATGACTACATATTGGAGTTTGAGGGATTGGCTCATTTATGCTGAGCTCTGGATTATAAAAGGATGAGTGTGGATTCAATGACTTCCTTAATCCTTTCCTATTCCTTCTAATTTCCCTACCATCACTTTGTTTTACAATAAAAGATCTGGGTGTGAAGTGTTTGTTTACTATTTGACCTGGTTCCCAAACTTTGTCTTTTTGTATCAAAATTGATTCTTTGGGTTGTAAATCTGGTAAATCTTTAGCACCCCTATCATACTACATCTTTGTCTCATTGTTTTTTGTTATAAGTTTAGCTTTGATATTAATATCATAGCTATTTTGTTTAAGCAGGTTAGTTGAGATAGGTATTTTACTTTTAATCCTTCTGTTTAACATAAGTTGTGCTGGAGATAAGTTTATATCTTTAATTGGAGTGTTTATGTATTCAATGAGTCATATAAAAATATCTTGACCTCATTCGTAAGCTTTTAGAAGCATATTTTTAGCTATTGAAATCGACTTTTCCGCAAGTCCATTAGACTGAGAGTAAATTGGACTTGAGGTTACAGTTAAGAAATCAAAATCTAGGCTAAATTTCAAACTGTTGAAAGGCATGTTATCTGAGATCAAGATGTCTGGTATTTTAAATCTAGCAAATATAGATTTGAGTTTTTTGAATTACATGATTAGCTGTTTTACCTTTTAAAGTTTTTATTTCTATCCATATAGTATAATAATCAGTTACAACCAAATAGTAATTGGACCCAAATTCAAATAGATTTGTGGCTAATTTTTGCCAAGTCCTATCAGGTGGTGGATGGCTGATCATCGGTTGTTTGACATTACTTTTGCAAGATTGTTCACATATTTTACACTTAAGTACAATTTCTTGGATTTATTTGCACATGCCTGGTCAAAATAGCACTTGTCGTGACCTTGATTTACATTTTTCAATTCCTAAGTGACCTTCATGAATTAAGGTTAACATGGCATTTCTTAATGAAATTGGTACAATTAGCTTAGAATCTAAAAATAACAAATCATCTTCTACAGTAATTTTGTCCAGTAAATTAAAGTAAAATTTAACATTATTAGGGCATTTGGATTTTGTGTTTGGCCAGCCATTTACAAAAAAGTATTTGAGCAAAACTTAAATCTGGGTATTTTTTCTGTTTCTATTTTGAACTTAGTTTTTTTTTTCTCCACAGTCATTGGTAAATAGTTACTTAGTGAGTGAACTGCATATGCTAATTCTGGATCCTCTTTAACTGGGTCATTTAAATAAGCTCTAGATAAGGTATCTGCCACAAACATTTGTTTACCAGGTACATAAGCAATTTTGATTTGATAATTAATTTAAGCAATAATCTTTGCAACCTAAAAGACACTTTAGAAATGTCTTTATTTACAATGGTTACTAAAGGTTTGTGGTCGGTTTGAACATGTACAACTCTGCCATAGGTTAGCTGGTGAAACTTTTCAAGGCCATAGGTTATGGCTAAAAGTTCTTTTTCTATCTGAGCATATATTTGTTCAGTCTCTGTAAGACTTCTAGATCCATATGAGACAGGGTGTCCATTTTGTAAAATACAAACTCCAAGGCCATCCTTAGCGGAGTCGCACTGTAACGTTATTGGTTTGGAACTATCAAATATAGCTAATACCGGTGCTTTGGTTAACTCACTTTTTAACAGATTAAGCGCTTGATCATGTTCAGGCAGCCACTGCCAGTCAATATCATTTTTAGAAATATAACGCATAGGCGCAGTTATATTAGATAGGTTAGGTATGTATTGTGATAAGTACTTTGACATCTCCAGTAACCTCTATAACTCTTTTTTACTTTTAAGTCTTTCCATCTTTATAATGGGACGCAGTTATATTAGATAGGTTAGGTATGTATTGTGATAAGTACTTTGACAACTCCAGTAACCTCTATAACTCTTTTTTACTTTTAAGTCTTTCCATCTTTATAATGGGGTTTGACATGATCAGGATCATGTTTAATTTCCTCATTTGAAACAATTTTTCCTATAAAGTTTACTGATTTTACTCTGAACTGAAACTTGTTTTTATTAAACTTTACATTGTTTGCTTTAGCCTTGTGTAAGACTTTATTTAAAATCTGATCATGCCCTTTTTCACTAGACCCACCAATAATTAGATCATCAAAATAGATTTCACATCCTTCAATATCACCAAAAGTTACCAAATTTTCTTTTTTGAAAAATTTCAGGGGCTGAACATAACCCATAGGGTAATCTTTTAAACCTATACCTGACAAATGGTGTATTAAAGGTACACAAATATGAGCTAGGCTCATTTAATTCTATGTGCCAAAAACCTTCTTTCATATCTAACACTGAAAATACTGTTTTCTCACTTAACCTTGACATTATTTCTTCTGCTTTTGGAATCAAAAAAGGTTCCTTCTTTATCGCATTATTAAGATCTTTAGGGTCTAAACATAGTCTTAATGTGTGGTTAGATTTCTTCACTATAACTAAACTATTGACCCACTCAGTAACAATATCTTTTTTTTTTAGATCATCTAGAGTATTCTTGAGTTTAGTGTGCAAGCTTAGAGTCACACGCCTAGGAGGATGTATTTTTAGAATGGCATTATCTTTTAATTCTATGTTAAGTTTGCCAGGAAATTTCCCCAGTATATTAAAAACTTCAGTATACTTAGCAATAACATCTGCTTTGCTTATATGCTCTGTATTATGATCTATTCCTATTTTTGCTAACAAGTTAAGTTTAAGACAATCACTTAGGCCTAGCAAAGGTACTGAATTTACATTTGCTACCACAAATTTAATCTGTTGATTTTGTTAATTGCAAGAAGTGCAATTTATTATTACTATTAGTTTCAGTTAACTTGTTTTTGTTCTCTAGTTTATTGTACACACTTAAGGGAAGAATGCTAGTTTCTGCTCCTGTATATGTTTGAATTTTATCAATAAACAAATGATTAGAAAATTCACTTTCTAGCCTAGGGCCTGCTTCATTTTTCCAGTCTCCATCAGATATTTGATCATTTTCTATTACATTATTTGGGTCAACTTCTGACACTTCATGTACCTGCCTATTTCTAGGTCTAAAATTACATAGCTTAGCAAAATGATTCAATTGATTACATTTAGAACATACCTGCCTAAATGCTGGACAAGCTCTGGGCTTGTGTGTGTAACCACATTTTTACATTCATAACTTTGAAAATTTCCACTTCCACTAGGCCTATTATTATCACTGGGCCTTTTTACAGCTTTGACACTTTTATTATGCACCTTCACTGATTCTACACTATTTTACTGAAGGCCTTTAACCTGCAGTCTGCTGACTTCAACGGCTCTGCAGAACTCTGCAGCCTTCTTTTGGGTTAGATACGGCTCTCGAAGCATGCATTTTTGAAGATTATTAGCTTGGATTCCCAAGACGATCCTGTCCCTTATGAGAGAATTATTTTCCTTGAATTCACATGTAGATACAAAGGTTTTTAATTCCATTAGGAAGCTAGGAAGCTGTCAAACGTTTGTTATTCTTTCTGGTAGACATTGAAGAATTTGTATCTTTCAAAAATTACATTTTTTAGTGGTTGACAGTAAGCCTCAAATTTGTTTAGGATAGTTTCAAGTTTCTTCTCCTGTTGCATACTTAAATGTGTTGTAGACTTAAAGCCCTTCTTCACCAATAAAATTCAGTAGAATGGCTATTTTAGTAATTTCTTCGGCTTTCGTTTTCTTACTGCTTCCATAAACAGTGTGTATCTTTGTTTGAACTTAAGCCAGTTTTCTGATACGTTGCCGGTTAGTTCTAATGGTTGAGGTGGACGAAAAACGGTGTTCATTATAATAATTTTATTCTTCAAGACTTCAGTCTTCTTATTTTTAATGCGAAGTTCAACGACGCAATACCGAACAACTCTGTTTTACTACTCACAAATTTTTTAAGGTTATCCACTTGAGCCTATATTTGTGTCTAACTCTCCATTAGAAAACTAATTTAACAAAGGCACCGTTCACTTCTGACACTATGTTATGTTTGTATTTATTTGTTTCTTTATTTGAATATAAAGTATACAAGACAGAATTGAATATAAACAAAAAGTCTCTTCTCCGTTCGGCTGTTGCCCGACTAAGAATATCCAGATTGACAGAAACGTCAATCTAGGTCATCCTAGAAAGGGCTGATTTG
>CABFWB010008085.1:0-20120 GCA_902151455.1 Timema bartmani
ACACAACACCCCCCTTCAACCATGTAAACAATTCCCTGTCAAAATGTTATAGCCTATTCATTCTAGGAGAAGCTTGTTGGACGAATCACCAGCAATGAGGACAGGAAAGCGGATATCTTCCCAAGCTATTTACTTACCACTGTCCTGCCCCCACCACCCGCATTCCTCACTGTCCCCTAAATTACCCTCTGAACTAGCCCAATGTAAACACTTGTCTGTCTGTATAGGCGAGCCAGTCGGATAGTGCACGCGTCATTTTGTACGAATATATTTTTAATTAGAGATTTTTGTTTATCCCGCGTATTTTTTTATTATTCTTGGACAAAGCTTTGAAATAGTTTCTTGGAAGTTAAGCGTGACTTCTAGCTTAATACAAACTGATATGATATCTCTAAAAGTTGTGTCAGACCACTGGATTATATTTACAGGTGAAATCAAGTTGAGCAAGGTTTCAAATCTTTCATATGTCAAACGAAGACACAACCTACATTCTTGAGGATCATCTGTAGATAGTTCCTTTTAAAAGAAGGGCTGATGTTCTTTCCTTGTTCCTTCTACCAATCCACTTCCTGACCCACTTTTTTTAAGGACGAAATTGTTCCTCCTCACTCATACTATTGATTTCTTCAATCAAACATTCCTAAAGTTGTAAAATAACCTTTTTAGACGCTTTTTATACAAACTGCGTTTTAGATAACGGGAAATATGACCACAAAAAGAATTCATCCTCTTTCCACAATAGCAAGATAAAAAAAACACTTTTATGAGTAGATCTGAGCCTGGAAAAGTAGACTAGTCAGGGCAGATACTTGTACTGTAGAAGTAACTAACCCATTTACTCTATCAATGTAAATGCGGCTTAAGACTGTTTCAACTTTAGCCTCAAGTGCTGAAAACTAGATTGAAAGAGATACTTTTGTTTTTTTAGTTCGGGGGTGCTCTAAACGTAAACATCCATCATAATCATAAAGTCCAAAATGTTTACGATCGCAATACTTCTCCTTTATTTGAAAGTACAATTAGCCAAGTAGAAAGTAAAAAATGTTTTTTTAAAGTGTTAATCGTCATATTTAATTAATATAAAATACGGTTTCTTCCTATACACTGATGATTTTATTATTCTGGTTCACAGTGGCCATTATCTCGGCACGGTACACAAAGAATGTGGGCCTAATATAGCACTGTCTGAGAATGGAGGGAAAATGTCTGAATGTGAAGGGAATAAACAAGGTTGTATAGCTAGCTAATGGCACATGGTGATATTCGCTTACAAGAGTATAATTATATCTATAAATTATTATGTTTTGCAGCATATTTACCAACGGCCTAGTCTAAGAGCCAAGATGGAGAAGGCTGCTATGAGGAAATGCACACACATTAGTGTGGGAAAGGGCATGGAAAAACCACATTGATAATGATAAATCACATGGCGTGAAAACTCACTCCCAGGGTTACCAGCAATCCAGTAATTGCAAGCCTGTCACCTTAAACCACATGACTAAATGTGTGTGTTTTTTATAGTAGCCATTTGAGTGATTTGATGCGTCTTTCAAACCCTTACATTCTAGCACTTGAGAAATCTACACAAACACACACACAAATATATATTTATAGACCCACATCTTTGGTAGCATGGATTTAGGGCGCCAACCTCGTAAGTACCGCTTTAACAGTAAATAAGAGGTCGGGGTTAAAATCCCAGGTGGGTTTCCCACCACGAGAATGACATACTTCCTCCCCACATTTCCTCTAAATTATTCTATGAATTCATTCAGACTCAATTAGAGTATAACCTGGACAGTTAGTAAAACGTGATGACACAAAAAACAAAACTTTAAAATAGTGGATATAATCTAGTTTTATTTATAAAAAGGTCTATTAAGTGGCGTCTCTCTGCTTTCAGGTGATGATAGCAGTGTTGGTGTGCGTGGTGGTCCAGGCTGATCCTCGAAGATACGGCGGCGGCGGGGATGGCTGGCATGGAGGTGGTGGGGGTTGGCATGGCCGACCCGGTGGNATCTAGTTTTATTTATAAAAAGGTCTATTAAGTGGCGTCTCTCTGCTTTCAGGTGATGATAGCAGTGTTGGTGTGCGTGGTGGTCCAGGCTGATCCTCGAAGATACGGCGGCGGCGGCGGGGATGGCTGGCATGGAGGTGGTGGGGGTTGGCATGGCCGACCCGGTGGTTGGCATGGAGGCGGGGGGGGTGGCTGGCATGGAGGCGGCGGCGGTGGCTGGCATGGAGGTGGTGGGGGTTGGCATGGCCGACCCGGTGGCTATGGTCGATAATGTACCTGCACTATCCCAGTGTATGAGAATAAGAGAATTGGTGCATACTTTCAATATAAACACTTTCATGTGAACACGTATTATTTATTTACCAATCTTACCAACTTGAATTCAACGGAAATTGTCTCTTATTAGTATTTTTTGTTTGTTTGTGCACCACACATTTCCACCCGTTAGGGCTATTTGAATATTTACACTAATTGGCTAGGAAATAATTTAGGAAAAAAATCCTCAGCACGCCCGAATGGGATTCGAGCCTCGATCTCCCCGTCATAGGCGGTCCAGTCTATTGAGAGAGTAGCGCCTTAGACCATTCGATCATAGAAGCTGGTTCGTTAGTCACCTTAGGTGGTAAAAAAAGATGGTGCACTTGACTGATTGACCTTGCTGTGAGGTGTGATAAACTTATACAGGGTGGGTCGAAAACAATTAGACGATCTATGTTGAGGGAAGTGATGGACAACATGCTGAGGTTTGCCTGATGTCCGGTGGAGCTCACCCGAGGGACATTTATCTTCTAAAAGTGAAAACATTTAGTAGGTAATTTGCTTTTATTAAGCTAAGAATCAAATAGCCAGAGCTATTATTTATGCTTTTAGTGAGGATTACTTCATCTAGATATCATATTCTGAAAATTGAAAAAATGACACCTGGACACGGGAATCGAACCCGCCAAAAGTTCGATTCCCGTGTTCAGGTGTCATTTTTCAATTTTCAGAATATTTTATTTAGCTAGTAAGTATTTACTTTTCAATTAAAGTGTAAATTCTTAAGTTACTAATCGTTTAATTGTTTCAGCTTCATCCTGTATGTTGTTTTAACTACTAAGAATTTTGTCTTGGGCTACCCGCAGCTTACTATCACTCAAGGGCACAGGATGAGAAAGATGAATTTTTAAGGAAAAACACCAGAATTCATCTGAAAATGGTACGGGGATGAAAACCAAAGGTGTATCCCCACTCTCAAGGGTCCAGATCAAGGCAAAGTGCGCCGGTCTATCGTGCTTGTATTCAAACAACCTCGCCTGTGTCCACTACCGGTCCCCACCCCGGAAGTACTGATTGGTTGGTGACCCGCCACTCCCCACACATACCCCGTGATTTATGAGAATAGCAACACCCAGAGTAAGATGTTAGCTTGTACCAAAAAACACCACACATAAATAGCAAAAATGATGATTTTAAATATGTATTTACACAGAAATATAGATAATTACACATAAAACTAAAGTTCAAAGTGCTTATATTAGTTCATTTTTGTTGGGTTTTTTCGGTAAGACCAGGCACTTGTTTAATATTCGCTTTCTTGAGAAAAGGGTGAGTGGGGTAGGTTATGGTTGGGGGTAGACCAGAAAACTCACTCATACATTTTATTAAAGTTTAATAATAAACTAGAGGGTTCAATACTCGGTCCCAGCACAGATTTATTTGATTGTTTTCGAGATATTTTGGTGGAAATTTTCAAATGAACACCCAGTATATATAGTTGAACCATGCAAGGTAGGCCTGCTACCTTTCAGGGTAAACTAAGTGTGCGTATCAAACCTGTTAAGGCTCATATTGTGGACGGCAACTTAATGGCCCTTTAAACTAGGCATGATTAAATACCTAGTATTTTTTTTACACACCATGTAAATAACATAATCAAATATAATACCATATAAATGTTTCATGCAGGTTTAATATTGATAAAATTTTATTCAAACCACAACAAAAAAGCTTGTTAGCTAATTTTCAGCTTTTTAATTTTATTATAGTGGATATATTTATGTCAAAAGTAAAATTTGAACTATGGTTGATAAACAACCTCGTGTCCAAATTATATAAAATTCAACTTTGAAATGTTATCAATTTGTTCTTATTTGTGTCAAAAGTGTAATTAGAAGCATTGGCTTTACTAGTCTAGAATTTTTTTCATTTAAGGCAATCTCAAATAGGTTTAATGTAAGTTACTATGTTTTAGTGAAAGAGTTTTTTTTGTGTGTAAAAAAATGTAAACTACAAAATTAAGGCATTTAAGTTTTCAATCTAATTTAAATTAGTTATACATTTACGTCTCTATTACTTAAAATTACCAAACTGATGGTAAAAGGTGTATGTTTTTAAATAGGGGTTTTAATTACTTGGGAAATATTGGGGGCTTAAGATAATTCCAGACCCCCAAGATAAATCAGGGGGCTCAAGTCCCCCGATGCCCTTGATTATTATCCTAAAAGAAAAGGCCAAAATTACCGCTAACCAAGCATACCACTCTTGTTTGAATCCGGGGTTTAAATCCTGGTTATTGTGGGTTGGAAGTGGTTTAGTTCCTATCCAATACATCTCATGCGCATTCCCCTCACGCTTCAACCCATTTATCTGTCAACTTTGGCCACACTGGTGGTAACACAGTTTAAGGTGTCAGATTCGTGATAGGCTGTATTGCTGTCAACGGTAAGGTTGAGCTTTGATTCTCGTCGATTGCATTAAAGGGTGGTTTTCCACATATCTTTTTTTTCGCTTTAATACAGACACACTTCCCTAAAAAAATGAAAAAAATGAAAACTAGCAAATCCCTTTGGTGAGATTGTATAGGTGGTTATAAGGCAGCAGAAAGCTGGCAACAAAACTTAAAAATACAAAATAATTGTGAATAAGGCTTAATTATGTGGACGCATGCGCACTGCACACAACTGAAGCCACAAGGAGGTGTAAAAGGGTAAGGGGACATATCTGTCGCGGTGCCACTGACGCCGGCTTTGCAGTGTGCGTCGTGGCGCCGAGTCGATGTACTGCCCCGGTGCCGTCTAGCCGCGTGGTCCAGAGTTCGACACACCGTCAAACAGGCGTCGGTTTTAATCTAGCCAGTTCACTCATACACACACGCACATACACACACTTTAAACTTGCTTATATGACTCAACAAAATTGCTTATATGATTCAACTAAATTAATATAGTCTTTGAAATTATTGCCCATTCCAAAACAAAATACAAAATGTAAGGTAATTTAAGAGTGTATACATTTGTGGCGAATATAATTAGTAAAATAAGGATTACTTTAAGATACAAGTTGTATGAAACTAAAAAAACTTTAATTTTCTTAAATTACTATCTTGACGATGAATAATTCAATTGGTGAACAATAACTGCAGCAAAGATAAGTTAATCACCAATTAAATTGGTAAGTGATATTAAAATTTGATACAATGTGTGTGTTTGTGGAATCTTTCCAGATATAATTTATAAAATTACTAAATAACTCAAGTATTTTTAGTATTAAACTTGGGTTGGTGCTCATAAAAGTAAAACACACAATTTTTTATTTATTTAATGATTAATTTCATGTTGATATTAGATCCTTCATCGTAAGAATTAAAATCAAGATCAAGATATTCAGACGCGATATCACTCTTCAGAACAGATTTAGGATAGCATGAAGTGATGGTCCTAAGAAAGAATTAACTGAATTATATCAGTTTAAACTACGTTTGATTAGCAATTATATTAACTAATTGATCAAGAAATGACAAAAACGTATGACTGGAAAAATTTGTTGTATATGAATTTCAAGAAAAATAACATTTAAATAACAAAGCTAATAGTGTTGTTTACTAAGAGGCTAAAGTTTTACTTGTACATTTTAATAATTAATTTATACCTAACAGGAATTACAACGAGCTTCATTGGCCATACCATACTGTAGATTGATTGCTAGTTTTTGCTAAGTACAAATTTATTTTGTAGGCCTATGCTTTGTTAAAATCCACTAAAAATATTTACAAAGTAATTTCCTTCAAAAAGTATTAAATAATGTACGTATATACAATGAATAGTAATCCTGAGACCTGCCAAAGCCACTTATCAACTCATAAAATAATTTCTGAAACTATACAAACAAATATGACATCTAAAGCGATAAAAAAAATAATGAATTATTTATTTATTTCTATGTAGAACCCGATTTCTACCATTAATACTAACACGCCTGAAAAGGTATATTTAAGTAGAGTGTTTTCAGAAATGAGCAAAGTTCGGGCTAAAATGAAAAAGTCAGATTTAGAGGGTGAAATCCATGTACTTTAAGCTTTATAGAATGCTTTAGTGGTCCACTAAATGTTTACCAGCTAAACATTTTAAAACACTATGTATCAAGTTATTTAAAAAATCATATTAAAAAAAATGAAATTTTAGTGTGGACTGTGGCTAAGCATTGGTGTACTGTGTAAACAAATAACATTGTTCAAATTATACTAGTGCTATACTTTTTAATATAAAAAATATGTGACCTTGAGAAAAAAAAATTAGAATACGAGATCAAGACTGTAAACGGGAGAGCCTTATATAGAAAACAAATAAATATATTCAACTCAACTTTTCTAATTCCTCTTAGAGTTAGTAAATGCCTGTTGGCCTTAAGAAGACGTATTCGAACGCGGATTGATTTAATTTCCTACCTTTAAAAACCATTTCAAACCGTAGCTTAAGGAGGACGCCTTCTGTAGGGATGAAACACGCTGTAGACGTCCAAAACTTCCAAGTTACTTTAGAAGATTTTATTTTAAAATGTGATTAAACCTTACATTTTGAATTTTATGGTTAGAAACAAATTCAATAAAGGATGAAACTATCTCAAGGACGTTTCCAACAAAGTTTCAAAGTTTTAAGAATAAAGTAAATGCAAAGAAATATAAGATCTAGTCTTCCTTTATTATTTTTTTTAAAACTAAGTAACGACTTAAAATATTAAGATAATCGGGGATTGTTTGAGGGGCTTAGAGGCTTCATAAGTGCGGCTTCCACAAGTACCACAGTGTGAGGATATTTTACTAAAAGTAGGCGGCTCTTAAGGGCAATCAGTTAGTGGACGGCTGACGTAACTTCCTTCCGATGGAGCAACCGGACGAGTCGCAGTGCAGAGTCCAACCGAGTGCGTGGTTTTTACTCGGGACGCTCACCCTGACGGCGCTAGCAACCGCCATGCTCTGCGCGGCCATCATGACGGACCACTGGGAGCGTCTGACATGGGATCACGCCGTCGTGGACAGGGTGACGCTCAACGTGTCAGCGCCGCGACGTAACAGGGCGGAGTGGCTTGTGGATGGCAGGGTAGCCAGGATCGTGTTCCTCCGAGAAGGGAGGCCCCAGGAGAACGACAGGACTACGTTCAGGACTGTGGAGAGGTCGGAGATGCACCTGCCCGCCGTGTTCCTCGTGCCCATGCACGGCGGCATATGGACCATGTGTGTGTCCCTCACAGGTGAGACTTTGATGTGGGTACACCAAATACACCACGGGATATTACTGGGTAGGGATGAGGAAGGTTAATTTAGAGGAAATTCCCCAGTATCTACGTGGTGGAAGGTTAGGAAAAGGAAAAAATCTCCAGTGCACCCAACCGGAAATAGAACCCCGACCGCCCTCTCACCAGCAGTCCGGTTTATTTCCGCCACTGGTGCGGGTGAGTGAAACAATCAAATGTCTGAAAAGTATTAAATTATAAATTATACTTTAAAATTATACTGCACACATGAAAACAGATTTTCAAAACATGATAAACTCGATAACCAGCCCTAGTAGTAAGTCACAGAGTACATAAATAAAAAAAGGTACACCCGTCTAGTTTTTCAACTTTAATTTCACAGCCTCTTGTAAGATGACTGATTTACATTTCATTGAAATTAATTTTCACAATCCTTCACTTTGATTGTTACAATTACCAGTACCGGCGGGCATGTGGTCTATATGTCGAGCTCATTTAATCCGGTTTGCCTGTTACGATGAGGGTGGGGTTCTAATTCCAGCCATGTTTACCAAAGAGTATTTCCTGAATGGTTTTCCACTCTCCCTCCACGTAAGTGCGGGTACATTTACTATTGTTCCTAATTGCATCCTCCTTATATTAGCATAATTTATATATACGCATTTATATATATATGTAGATGTATAGGCCTATATATAAATATGCATAGGCTATAAACGTATATATCTATAAACATATATATACACGTACATACATATATACATGTAAATAGCCTATATGCCTATATACATGTAAATAGCCTATATACAATATAGGTATATAGCATATATACCTATATACAATATACATAAACATATAGGTATATAGTGTACATATATGGATATCCATGCGTATAGCTCGAACGGGTTGTGAGACGCAGTGCAGTAAAAAAGAAAACAAAATAGAATTATGTATAGTTTTGAACCCTGGGATAGAACCGCTGCCCTAAAGTCTTGCTTAGTCTTAAATACAGGCTCAATGGTATTATGTAAGCACGATAGTAGCATAACATTAAAAAAGGATCAATCCATCTTTATTTAAACAGAGAAAATAAATTTTAACATTGTCTGGCAAGCGTGATCGTATCTTAATCAAACAGACTGACCCCTTCCCCTAAAAAAAACCCTTCGCTGGGCTGACAGCAAACTGTACTTTTGGATAAAAGGTTCCATAGCTCTCAGCTCTGAAACATTGACCGCAAGCTCCTAACCCAATTCCTTTTTTCAGGACGTAAACAAAACAGTCGCAGTTCTCTATTAGAGATAATCGACTAATGTTTGATTGTGACGCCAAGTAAACAAAGGAAAGAGGGACCAATAGAATATTGCGACGGTGAATGTGACTAACCGGTCGATCCAGCGCTAACATGCCAGTTTCAATCATTCTCAGGGCCACACAAACCTCTCTTGCAAACGATTAACAACATTTCTATACTTACTAACTTTTACTAACATTACATTATAGGCTTAGGTGGTCGAATGGTGTAAAGGAGTTATTTTCAAAGGTGTGCCGTGAAATTCACAAGGTGGACCATGGAATTCTCGACGTTATGTTATTGTTGATAGAAAAATTAATATAAGTAATTTAATTCAATTTTTTTTATTTATCACCGTGTCTTATTATCTGTTCAGGTGGTACGCATATGTACTAATTAAGCTAATGAATTAGGGATGAGAAAGGTTGAATTTAGATGTAGTATACCCAAATTTGTGTGGATGGAGTGGAAACCCCTTTTGGAAAACCACCCTTAGTACACCCTACTGGGATCTGAACCCCAAACTCCCTATCTTCGGCAGTCTAATTTATTGCGAGAGTGACGACTTAGACCATGCGGCCACTTAACAAGGTAGTTAAATGTTATATTGAATTGCAAATTATTGAAACTACAAATTAATAAAATGTCTAAGCGCTGACAGTAGCATTCATTTTGCCGGGGGAAGCATGGAGTTTGAATTATACCGAATTTCGAGTTATCCGTATTCGATTAAACGAGGTTTAACTGTATTCTAAAAATATAAACTGCATCGAGGGGTACGCGGAATAAACATCATGGTCATCTAAGCTAAGTTTCTGGTGAGAGGGAAGTCGGGGTTTTAATCCCAGCTGGTTGTTCTGAGAGCGGTTCTTTTCGAAATTGTTTCCCACTCTACCTCCACGTCATTGTGGATACATTAACCCTTAATTATACCTTATTCATCCCTACCCCATTAGTGTTATTAAATGCGAATATCTCGGATGGGTAGTAGGATACGGAATACATATTTGTAACACAAATGTTTTACGTCAATCCGAATATAAAAGCAACATGGAGGAGGAATAACCACTCCTTCCTTTCAACTATTCTTTTGGAATGTTTTCTAAAATGTTAGGTTAAGAGTGTTAATTCATATATCTGTCATTAGAAAGTACACGTTAAATACCTACCTCATAGTTTCCCTAAAAATATAGCTAAAAATATTGTGTTGAAAATTTATAACAACTGTGAGTCACATCAGTGGCCGTGTGGTTTATGATGCCAGACTCTTGTGACACTTGGTCGCCTTGATGGCCAGCGTTTGAGTCTCAGCCAGGTGCATTTATTTCAAATTGTGTTATTGTTTATCTCTCCAGGCGAGTGCTGGTGTGTATTCTTAAGAGATACTTTCCTATAATGTTTACCTTTTTACTTTCCCATATAAATAGAAAGTATTGTAATGGTGAAAAAATTGATCTCGAGATTGTGATGAATCTTTGGGTTTGATGTGCATCCGAAACAAAAAAAATTGGGATTTTACAACTATGTTTGTCTGTCCCTGGTCATAGATCCAAAATGGTTTGATGGATTCAGTTCAAACTTGAGATTTATATCTTATATGTCCATTACTTAGAATTTATTTTTATTTTGACCATAGCCCTCAAATTATAGGGACGTTGACTGATAGTGAATTTTTTTAATTCCACATTTTTAAAAAAGGCTCTATTTTATTTAAAATACTTATCTAGGATTTGTTTCCCGTAACAATAATACTGTAGCATCAGTTTTCGGGAAACAATTCGTTGAAGCATAGTTTAGAAATGAGGAATTTTTGAGAGTTCGAAATATTTTGAAAATATAACTCTCAATTTGGTTCAAAATAAGTAGCATATATGGTAAGTTTCTTAAAATATAATTAATTTTATCAATTTGTTTTTCATATAACCATTCATTTACTAGTAGTTGATAACTAATTTTTGAAAAATTTTATTTTTACTTTCTCGTATAGTATTAAAATTGTGAAAATGTTTGACCTCGATATTAAGATGAATCTTTACGTGTAATGTGTGTTCGACCCCTCAAAAAAATAGAAGTTAACAATTCTGTATGTCTGTGTCTGTCCCTGGCCTGGCGGTTTGATTACTTTGGTTCAAACCTAATATTTAGAGTTTATAGGGCTATACCTTGGGATTTTTTTTTAATTTTGAGCTTAGCCTTCAAATTAATGGTAGATTATTGACGAGTAATTTTTTTTTTAATTCCAAATTTTTGGAAAATGGCTTTAAAGATTTTATTTGAAAGAGAAATCGGTTGACCTCCCAAATAACATTGGATACTTTGATTTTGGGTAACAATTCCTTAAAGGGTAGTTTTATAGATGAGTGATTGTTTGAAATTAAAAATACTATTTTTATTAAAAAGTTTATTGATGATTAATTTTTTTAAATAAATAGCACTAGCTATTTGGTTTAAAATGGGTATCTGTTAAGTTTTTACACTACAAATAATTATGTATATTGATTTAAAATATGTTCCAGGACGCTATTTTATATGGCTAATAATAATGTATGTCAATTTTTCTAAAATAAATTAATTTAAGGGTATTACGACGAAATTGGCCTCGAATATTTGAAAATAGATATTTGGGAATACTTTTTATTCCTTTTTCATGATAAATAAGAATCCGTTTCTTATTTTTACGAATTACAAATACTGTAACTGTAGAGTATTTTTCAAATAACTTATTTTTGAAAACTTTAAATTTGTTAAAAATATTTGAATGAATTTGATTAAAATGTATATGTAAAAAGTGTTTACTGTGATTAATAACATAACGTGTTTGTTTTTATGAGGAAGTCTTATTTAACGGTTGTTTGCTGAAAGCCTATTTTTGTAATTTTCTTCGAAACTATATATAATACACAATATGAGAAAGTTTGTGCAATGGTGTCAAACCAAATATATATATATATATATATATATACTGGTACTAAGACGTGGTAAAAGTATTTGCAGCCAGTCTTACCACCCGTCCGGGTTTTTCATATTTAGTTACACCTAAGTGGTAGGCTATATATAATTTAGATGAAATGTACCCACATTTACGTGGAGGTAGAGCGGGAAATTTATGAAATGCCAACCTCAGTACACCCAGCAGAGATTCTAACCTCAGCCTCCCCATCACTGAGAAACCAGACTTGACAATCTTAACGTTTAGTTCATTTATTACTAGATGGCCTTGGTAGTTTTGGGATAAAGTTCTCTCCCAATGTTCGTTAGTTCAAACCCAGTCGGGGTCAACGAATTATTCTTGAGTGATAAAAATCCGTAGCACAACTTCCTTCGGAGAGGAAATCAAGTGTGGCATATAAAAAACCCTGGAAGGTATGTGAAAATACCTTTTCCTGCGAAATTGATAATCCCTTTCACGCTCGCTCAGAGAAATTCTCGTGTTTTGATATAATCAGTCGATTCAGAAAGTACACGTTAAATACTTCAAATGAATCGAAAGTAAATGAAAAGTTTACGTACTACCACTGTGGATTATAATTGTGTTTGCTTATATCAAGTATTGTATTTAAATAATTACTATAATGCCCAATTAAAATAAATGGCCTGACACACAATACAAATAATGTTTGTAAAGAATGATTTCTTACAATTCAAAATGTACTCTCCGTTTTCCATGAAAGACATCATGATTAACTTCCATTAGGGTGTAGCTTATAAGATAGGGCCATGGTGTAACCAACCAAGGTAAGCTAATACCTTTCATGGCGAACGGAGTGTACAACCAACGAGGAGTTGAAACATATTATTAGACCCAAAATAGTTTTTTTCAAAAGAAGACAAGGACGTACAATCAATACATTGTTGCGTAGGACAGTAAAACTTCCTTCCGAAGAGTTAAATAATTCCATTGAACCGAGTGACATGTATTCAGATCGATATTGCACGAGGAATACAGTGAGTAAGAGCGAAGACAAAGGGTATAAAACTACATTGATGGTCACGTGGGGTTAGGCGTCCGGATTGCAATAAACTGGACTGTCATCGAAATCAAGGATCAAATCTCGCCCGGGTACACTTAGGGTAGAGTGGAGTGGGTTGGTTTCCCAAAAATTGATTTAGAACTGTGTTTTTTTACATCAACTCTTCAAGATAGTGTGGGTGAATATTTTTTAGCATAACGTCTTACTACCCGTTCAGGTTATAAGCTACGCAGGTGTATTTTTACTCTAACTACCCTCCTTTTCGCTACCCCATAGGATAAGCCAGTGGTTCTCAATTATTTTTGTTGCTGTTCACG
This sequence comes from Timema bartmani, assembly GCA_902151455.1. Classification (NCBI taxonomy): domain Eukaryota; kingdom Metazoa; phylum Arthropoda; class Insecta; order Phasmatodea; family Timematidae; genus Timema; species Timema bartmani. The sequence goes on from CABFWB010008085.1 coordinate 13,111, forward strand.
GCACACTATTATTCGTAGAAGTCCTCGCGGCACCCTGAACGTACAAGTTACTAACTATTGGAGACAAGGAGATACATTAGGTCAGAGAGACTTCTCTCAGTTAAATAGGAAATTTTCTATTATACCAAAAATTGAACTCCTACCCGCTTCGGTGGCCTTGTGGTCTAACGCGCTACTCTCGCAGTAGACTAGATTGTCGATGACGGGGAGATCGAGGTTCGAATCTCGGTAGGGTGTACTGAGGGTGGTCTTTCCAAAATGGTTTTCCACTCTGCCTCCACGCAAATTCGGATACACTCCCTATTAATATAACCTTCCTAATTACTAAAACCATTAGGGTAATTAGTACATAAGCGTTTAGCCCGAACGGTCAGTAAGACGCAGTGCTAAAATAATGAACTCTTGTGTAATTAAAAAACAAGATTATAATTCACTATTCAATTCCTTGATTGAAAGCCAATAAATTCTTTGGATGATAAATATATTAAAATATTCAAACTTTTGTCTTGTTTTTATTAAAAATTAATATTGAATGGAACTATTTTTTATCAACAGTAATAAAGTCAAGAATTTCGTGGCGCAATGTTGTGTCATGGCACACCCTTTGAGAACCATTGGTCGCCAAGCTGTTAAATAGTCCGTGTAGTAAACGTAGAACTACTAACGAAAAAAGTTTAAATCACCCTCACTTAGGGGCATCTCATTTATAGTCTGAATCTTGTTTGTCATTGATGTGGAGGTCAGGATTAGAATCCCGATAGGGTGCACTAAGGGTGGTTTTCCTGAGAGGGTTTCCCACTCTGCATGCAAATGGTGGTACATTCTATCTCACTTTTAACTTCTTCATCCATAGATGTAGCTAAATACGTATCACTCGTACGGATAGTAAGTCGTGGTGCAAATAGATAAAAAGTATAGTTGGATAAGTTTTAATTTTTTGGAATAATATACAATTATCTAGAGATTTTAAAAATATGTATTTATTTAAAATACCATACTGTAGACTAGTAGTAAAACCATAAAACCATTTTAGAATATTTAAAAATCAATACAGAGTCACCAACACCGACAAAAGTTCACTATATTGATCTTACAAGGGATTAAATCGACACCATCTGACTCAAGTCTTGCAAACATCCCAAGCGGAAATAAACAAAAATAAAACCATCGAAAATGGCCACCCCGTTTTTTTAAGCCACATGTTGCGTGTGATATGACAGTTCACTTTATTCGTTCCAAAACAAGTTGTTCTCAATCCAGAATTCTTAAATAACTTGTTGTATTTTGTTCGGAGCCACCCCGTGTCCTACACCGAAATACTCGACTGCAAGATGTTAGGGGGTGAGTTGTGAGGAAAGGGGGGTTGTTTAAACATCTGTTCTGCATTGCGGGTCTCCACCAAAACATCGTGACGTCAGTGATGGGACGTAATCCTGGTACCAAGATTTGCCTTGTCTTCCTCTTGGGGTCACTTGGTAAAAAAGCGTGAGGACCTTGTTTATACCAACCGGCCTCGACATAAGAAGAGGGATATGACATTACACTTGGACCTGACATACTTATTACTACTAGACTGAGCATTCAAGTATACACCCACAAAGGAAGTGGGGAACCATTTAGGAAAAATTACCCTCATCACTTCAGACCGAGATTCGAACCCTGGCCTCCTAATTACTGGCAAACCAGACTAGATTAACCTGACATTTGGTCCACGTTCCCACTAATGCAGATAACACCAAGGTTATTAATGATATATTTTAAAAGGTAGGGGTTGGGAGGGCAATAGATAGGAAATGCACCCTCATCAGCGTAGATAGAGATTATGAGAGTAGTCTGTTGAAACCCACCACCCCAGTACACCCAACCTGCCCAGTCATCGGCAATCCAGTCTATTGCAAGCCCGACACTTTAAAACATTGGCGAGGGTTCAATTTTTGTTCTATGAAAGATTATATTAATAGTGATGAGTCTAATCCACTTTTATAGAATCTTAACCTTAGTAAACATGATAGGCGTAAGAGATTCACTTTATCGCATTGAGATATCTTTCCCACAGTTTTTAATGTTATTCTCAAAAACTATTCTTTCGTTGTTATATAAATTAATAATCATAAATAAATGCTAATTTTTTTGTTCTAATGTAAATTCACATTCAATTAAGTGGTAAATTGAGTTTTTAATGTCTAATTAGCTTTGTCCTATACGGTAATCATGTTAGACACTAATAAGTATCATAATAGCTTTAAAAATTTAATTAATTTGTTTCAAAATTTGAAATTTTTCTTATCCTAGAATCTCAAATATATTTAATAGTTCGAGGGATTCGAAGGATCTATCACTAATTAAAAATATATTAATGAAGTAGATTTGAATTTAGTATCTTACTTTAAATATTAGAGATGGCAGTTCTGTTACTAGAATGTTCAAATATATATATATAAATTGTTACCTCTATTCAAATAATTCCTGGATTAATTTGAATTTATATATTTTTTAAAACTTAAAACTGTTCGGACCACTATTAATGCCGAAGCAATTTAGATGACGTAATCGGCCATCGAGTTCTCGATGTGCTTTCCACATAATAGCTCCCAAATACCCATTAACAATAAATCTCATCCCGTGGGGGAGGAGGGAGAGGTTTGGTCTAGGTCTACCAGACGGCATGGAATGTTAGGGAATTTCGTCGGGGTCACATTGGCTGGCCTTGTGCCAGGTACAATAAGAAATGTAGGGGGGAGGGTGTATGACGTCACGGGAACCATTAACCTAGTGAGGGCATCACCTCCAGCCCCTGATCAAAGAGTTAACAGCTGAAATATAATCAAAATTAAAAGGGGGGAAAAGTTTACTTCGTAAAGGGGCCATTTCCCCCCGCCATTAAACGAAGCCTCTTGTTCAAACGTAAAATAGAACATGTCAGGGGATGAGGAACGAGGGTCTCAATAGGGATATTCTAAACAACATCCAATGTTACGGTTATTTGATATATTAATATCAAAAATAAATACAGTAAGTTTACACTACCAAGTTGACCAACCTCTGTACAAATTATAATTCAACTTCCATTGATTTATAATGGTATAAGGTTACTATTATTTGGTTTACATATATTACATATGTTATTTGATACACAGATTATAGCAACAGGCTCCCTCAGCTATGGTCACACGGTCTAAGATGCCAGGCTTGGTGTATACTGGATTTCCGGTGACGGAGAGGTCAATGCTCGAATCTTATACAGGTATTATGGAGGTGTTTTTCTACACGTGGATTATCACCCTTAATATTCGCACTCCTACTCCATGATATAGTTCAAGTTCATTCCATCTACGTCATCCTACACCTTAGTAGGCCTATAGGTCTTTATTTTTCAATTTCCGGATTATAAACTAAGTCGTAAATAAATGTTGTGTTGAAAATAATAATTTATAAAGGTATAAAAAGGCTAGAATGTATAGTTTTTAAAATAACTGGACATTAAATTAGATCCACCCTGATATTTATTAAATAAATATTAAAGGATTTCCCACCAATCTGGTAACACTAAACGCACGAGTGCAGAAAGTCTTCGACTTACACGGATTCGTCGAGACACACTTGCGGTACTTTAACCTAGAGGACAACTGATAGTGTCATCGCCATTTTGTTTATTTCTACCTTGAGCAAAAGTTATTTTCTAAAAGTTTAATTTTCATAAGATTAATCTGTTTCGCTTTGATTAGTCTTCGAAATAAAAATATTCTATATGTCAAACATACATCGTATTTAAACATCACTTGACTTTTGCAATTTTTCTCTTCCGCGGAAACCTTCGGATTGAATTAATCGTAGAATAATTAATAAACTGTCTTGCACATGAACTTAGCACATGGGTGGGGTTATCAGTCATTAGCAGTAAAGCCGTACTGTGGTTTGATACCACGAAAAAAATGACAGGTTTTAGCATTTATGTCACTATAGGGTCCAACGTCTGTGTTTATTCTTGTTTGTTGTTTAGCCAAGAAATGCTTCCTGATAATTTATCTTATGGAAGTGCTTAAAACTTTCACAATATTTTTCAAATTGTGAAAGTAGTTTTAATTATGTAGCCTAAAAATGCGGCAAAACTTTAGTTAAATTGTGTATTAATCGTTTCCAGAATAGTTTTTGGTTTCGATTGCACACAAAACCATATTCATATATTTTTCATCACTTCAACACATTTATTCCTGACTAAGTTAAAGGACTGCCGAAAAATAGAATAAAATATCCCCTCAAATTGTGAGCCAAATTAATAATGTCAAAATTCTGATTTTTCCACTTTTTAATAATTTTACAACAGGATAGTATGGAAATGGAAATGTCAAAACTAAAGATATTATTTTTACATTACTTACTTACTTACTTACTTGATGACATTAGGAACTAAGTTTCACTGCCGCACTTACTAAAGTACACCACCTATCCCTATCTTGAGCTAGTCCTATCCAGTCCTCCTCATTACACTCTTATTTCTTTCAGGTCCATTCTAATGTTATCCTCCCATCTGCTTCCAAACGGTCTCTTCCCATTGGTTACCCTGAACAAGGTTCTAGAATATCCCATTTACGTCCTGTCCACAATAGTCTGTTAGATTTGACTATCCTAACAATGTCTTGTGATGAGTAAATAGTATGTAGCTCATCTTTATGTAACCTCAACTCCCCAGTATCTTTATACTTTTTTAGACTTAATATATTTCCAAGCACCGTATTTTTGAACATCCTAATATACAATATTCAAGACCTACGTGGTTTTAATAAGGATTTTATGCCACTCGGATTCATGACTCAAATATAATTTTATGACACTTATACACTTTATGTATTAATTTAACCCCCTTATCCACATTCTATAAAATAATACAAATATTTAGACTACACGGTTAATTTATATAAAATTAAGGGTTAATAGCTCACGTTATTTCCTCTATTCCAAGATACAAAATAAAACCATTTTGAGTTGCTGATTAGTTTAAAAACACTTATAGAGATAATTATTTCATGAACAAATTACCATTAGTTTCTTGTTAGTAAAAGTTTGTGAAATTATGAATCGAATTATAACTAACACCACAAACGTTGTGAGATACTACATTTAATACAGATGTGAAATGCGGGTTGTATCATAATTAAAACCAGCCGGCTACCGACCACTCAGCAATAGGACTCTTCTATTTTCACGTCTATATACAAGTTTTATTTTACCATTTTTATAGGCCTAGTTTATTTTTTTACTTTATCATCTAAAAACTGTACTGATTACTGTAATCGTGAAAATTGTCTATCTCGAGCTTATGATTATTTTTTTATGTTTTAAGTGTTCCCGAACACAAAAAAGTGGATCTATTTGTTTGTCCCTGGCCTAAATCCGAAATGATTTAATAGAGTTTGTTCAAATTTTACATTTAGATTATACGTGGTCATACCTCAGGACATTGTGTTTTGAGCCAAGCGCTTAGATCAAGGGTAGTTTACTAATAAGTGATTTTTGAAATTTTTCGAAAATGTTCTCAACGATTTCGTTTGAAATTTATATCTGGGGGATATTTTACATGACAAAATATACAAATATACTTGTTTTAAGTGAAGTCGTCCATTAATCTCGTAACGATTCTTCCTTATCTCTAAGACAGTACCCCCTCCCCGTGTAAAACCAAGTTGACAATTAGTTTGNCCCCTCCCCGTCTCCAACTTATTTTACTTAACTTTTTCCAACAAGAGTGAATGTCATTATGTCATAGGGAAGCTTACTTAGATTTAATATAGCTCAGAATCAAAAGTTATCTCTAATTATATCTATCCGCGGTGAAAACATGATTAATACTGATGACAGTTTTACTTTTTAATTTCAATTTTTGAAATATATCCCTATAGATTTTGTTCGAAATTGGTATATGTGGACTATTTTACATGTTAAATAAAAATGTATGTTTATTTTTCTAAAATAAATGTTATCTAACTTTGACCAATTTTAGAAAATTTGAAATTTTTAGTAAATAGCCTTTAATATCTAGTTTAAAATGTGTATTATCTAGAAATTGTTCTTCATGATGATTAAAAATGTGCTTTAAATCTTACAAATATAAATAATTTAAGGATAGTTTAAAATAACTGATTTTTTTAAATGTCTGGAACAATTCGGTTTCAAATGCATACATGAAGAGTATTTATTGTAATCAACAAGATGTGTTTATTTTTCTAAAGAAAACTTACTTATTGATAGTTCACTGAAAAACTATTTTTGAAAAAAAAATCCAGCACATAGAACTATTGTGTTTGTATTCAGACACGCGTCTTACTACCAGTTCGAGTTATATGAATATGTACTAAATACGCTAGTATGTTAGGAATGAGGATGTTTGAATTTAGACAAAAATGAACCCCAATTTTCGTGGAGGAAGAATAAAAACACATGATTGGCCCAATTAATAAACGATCCAAAGTGGATTGTTAACACCTCTGCAATATAGAGGTGAAATTTTATAATTTTAATTTATAGTTACTTATATCTTGTTACCATAAAAGTGTAATAAATGTTGTATATAATAGTCCTTGAATTCTCTCCACAATGCCACACGCTTCAAACTGTCCCAATATCTTCTATATACGTACTTTGACGTTCTCAGTTTAAAGAACGAAATATATTCGAGGGGCGCTTCAAACTCTTAGTCTAGCTATCAACCGATCACACCCTCGTGGATTCACTGTGCAGACGAACCAACTGCTTGGGGGGTGAGCACCCCCTTACGGTATCCACAGCGGTATCTGGCTTTACGGTGGTTGCTGAACCCATGCCACATGACAATATCGATTATTTCCCTTCTTAAAATGAAACAGTGCTCTGACTACAAAGACACCATGTCCTTCTACCCTCTAATGACCCCTCTCGACTTTTCCTGGGGCTAACAACCCTCACATTCCTAACTTTTGTCTCATGGTTATCAAATTATACGAGTACCTTCTCTCTACACATTGATCCGGGTTATC
>CABFWB010008086.1:0-20108 GCA_902151455.1 Timema bartmani
CCCCCCATAAAATGAATTCCTTTCTTCTGTCACAGGTTAAACTAGTCTACATGTCATGTGCTGATATTTGTTTATAAAGTACTCTCAGAGTAATATAAACCATATGAACACGTGTTCAGAGCTGTTCAATGGTCTCCGACGTTCAGAAGGTGGGGAATCCCCCACGCGCTGTTTCATCGACCGGCCCGCTAGAGATCCTGTGAGGACCACCGCAGCTGTGAAACGTCCCACTCGGGAATCGAATCAGTGTTCTCTTAATTGGAACGTCGAGAGCGGCTCGTCCGCCGCACAACAGGAGGCTTAATTAATCCTAACAAGTTGTGTTTGTGTTTGTGTCAGGGACAAAGAGCCCTGCCGGAGGGAGGGTGGAGAGCATTGGTAATGTCTCAATTAGAAAGAAGAAAAAAAACACATAGCTATTTATTCAATTAAGTGAAAAACAATAAATGGGCCACGCGTGTTGGTTTCACTTGATTTTATTCTGTTATCAGGACTTATCCAGTTGACAGCCTCCGTGCACTAATTAGTGATGTATTTTAAATTTAGATAAATATTTATTTCAAAACAGGAAGAAATTGATTATACATGCAGGATATATATTTTTTTTCCACCGTGTCTTAATACCCGTTCACAGTAAATCAATTAAACTAACGTGGTAAGAGATGATTTAAATTGAAAAAAATCACACCTGGACAAGGGAATCAAACCCAGGACCTTTGGCTTAGTGAGCCAATGCTCTAACCACTGAGCTGTCCAGGAGACGTCCCATACCCAGGGCCATTCTTCACTCATATTTTAAGGCAGAATCTGTGATGGACGTGTAGAAATCATCAGCTACGATTGAGTGGTCAATTAAGATCACGACTGACGGAGCCATCTAGGACTCTGTAGGGCTTTATGCTGATATTACTACAGTAGCAATTTCATGATTGTGCATATCATGATTGATTAAATATCCAAAATATTTATGCTATCATAATGTGGTAGGGACAAGAATACATCATAGTAAATGTACCCGAAATAGCGTGGAAATCATTTGATAAAAACCATCCTCTATACACGTGAGTGAGATTCAAACCCTGGACCCTGTCACCGGCAAACCAGATTAGGTGAGCTTGGCATTTAGACCACGCGTATACCGATGCAGATATATAGCACCAATGTGTATATATATATAGAAGTGAAAATCGGTGGAGGGAAAATAATAGAGAGAAGATTTACGTGTATATCATGTGGGAATCTACCAAAATGTTGCGTCAATTATCATTGATGACTATAATTAGCCCCCTAAGAGCGGACCACGTATAACAGAATACTGTGATGGGTTGTTCTGTAACCGGATGTAGAGCTCAAATGACAGATGTAAGCTAGAAAGAGTATTAGAGGGAGTCTGTGTCAAACTAAACACGGTATGAAATACGGGGTAGAGGGGTACTCACGCTGTATTCTGTAGACCATGATGTATATACACAAGAGAGAAGAATGTATATACACAAGAGAGAAGAAATGATGTAAAAGTTTGAAGCAAGGTATGTTAGTAGTATATGTGTGTGTGTGTTTTTTATCCCTGCGCTGTATAAAGTAGACCGCTCCACTGATCCATTTCCCCTCAGGCCTCGGTACTATAGTCGACACTGTGTTAGTAACAGTTACAACACTCTGTATTTGATGGTTAAATATAAACTTCGTGAGGAGAAAAACGGTTCAAGTCCAATAGTATAGGTTGATAAGCACAGTCCAATTTCCATAGGAAGAACCTTTTAGAAATTAACAAATATATTTTGTTACAGTTAACATTGATAACATTTTATTATATTATTATTGATAGTTTATATGTATTGATAATATCTATCAAAAGTGACATCACATGACTTGAAGTATGAATTCTTGAAAATATAATTAGTAAGTTTTTTTGTTGGTTAAGGTTATTCCTACTAAAATTGGACTTTCATAGAGATTTGTTCTATGCGTAGGTAAAAATTAATATTATTTCAAGTAGTTTTACTTAGGAGTTACGTCGAGACATAAGCAACTATTATAAATTAAACTTTAGCTCAGTAGGTATCGAGTCTTTCTATTTCAGAGCTTGATTTTCGACATGATCAGATGAAATTAGAAATTAGAAATTATTCAATATAAATATGTTGCTACAGATATAAGGTATTTTTATTTATTTGGTCCGTCCTACAATTACAAACTGTATTAACATATTCAAGATTCACTTTCAATCTAGGCCCATGAATTAGATTTGTATCTAACCCAGTTTGGTTCTAAATTCCTCAAAAGGTATTTTATGGTAAGCAAACTACATATTTTCCTTAGTATAAATCCTCTCCTGTTTTCTTTTAACCTCTTTCTCTCTCTCTCTCTCCTTCTCTCTCTCTCTCTCTCACTCTGGAAACCCTATGTAAAGTTTTGATGTCGAGATGGTGGAAAATTTGATATCAGAGTTTGAGCTCTGAGACAATATAATTTCAAAGATTTCAACTATATAAAAATATTGTTTTGTGATTATTGTTTCAAATTTATTCATAATAATTAAATTTTCAGCGTTGTTTTGTATCTAAAATAATGTTAAAGTGTTTGTTTGTTATTAGCACAATTTAGAATGTTGATAAATTAAAAAAAAATTAAAAAGTGGATCAAACGTTTAAAAAAAATTTAATAAATAACAATATTATCAATAAATGTAATGTTTTGTACTCGCAGATAACTATTGTTTTTTCAATATATTTTGTGGATATACTTCACACGTACTCTATTTTCTAGCGTGTGACACATTTGACCACGATAAATGTAGTAAATTGTTAGATCACCCCTGTATGTAGACTTTTAGCAGAACTGTGGGAACAGAACGTTGTCCAGGGTGTACCTTGCAGTTTATTCTCACGTCATACCTGCAATTAGATGATGATAGTGATTATGAAGGTGTGGAGCCAGTGGAAATATTAAACCTAACTTAAGCCTAACTAACCAGATCCTGGTGACCCTATAAGCAGTTCCCCTTCCAGGGACAATACCTGTGGTAATACCGGGAATCAAACAAGGGACCACTAGACCAAGAGTCTGGTCTACAGGAATGTACTGAAGTGGAACGGGGGAAAAAACTAATAATGACCACAATAAAATATTCCCTAATTCTAAATATTGCTGTTTTGTTTGAACATTAGAACTGTCATTTATTGATATTTGAAAGCTTAGAATCGCGGTGTCAAAAATCGTGTTATTAAGCTCGATTCACGAATATTTCGATGCAAGTGATACGAATTGATGTTTGGAAACAACGGCCGATCCATTTACCTCGTGGAGAACTGTACTTTTGGACGATCGTCTGTGTAGGTTCTACTCTTATAAAAAATAGAATGGTCGTTTCTTCTCGAGTGAGCACGCACCCACGCACGAGTGTGTGTGTGTGTGTGTGTGTGTTAGTACGCCCTGTCCTCATGACGTCACCAAAATGGCGGTCGTGTCCTTTTATGAATTAGGCATGACGGCAGGGCGTATAAATGTTTCGTATCCAATACATTTTAGTTTCGCGTTTCAAACTTGAGGCCAGTTCCTGAGCACGAGTGGTTAGGGAAGCCGGATATAAGTCCAGGGGAGGGGGGGGGGGCTCTAGTTTGATTCTGTATGTATTTTTTACCCACTTCGATGGACGCGTCGTCTAAGGCGCTACTCTAGCAGTAGTCTGTACTACCGATGACAGGGAGATCAAGGCTCAAGTCTCAGTCAGGTGTATTGAGGGTGGTTTTTACTAAATGGTTTTCCATGCAAATGTGGGTACACTTCCTTTAAATATAACCTTACAAATCCCTAAAAGATTAGCGTTGTTATTACATAAGCGTATAACCCGAATGGGTAGTAATACGCAGTGCTAATAAAAAAATATGATATATATAATAATAAATTGTTTGAATTTAACACTTTTGTCCATTAAGTCACGAAATGAGCTGAGGCTACGTCTGGATACCTGGTGACAGGTGTGATGTCCTAGGTTAAGTTAGTAGGTCTTGTAATAATATAGTGTAGGTTTGTAAATTCCACGTTAATACATCAAATAAACAACCTAAAGACTAATGAATATTTCAGTTCGAGCAGATACAAGTGGAACAGAATTAACACCCCCGACCACAAGTTGTGTTGCCTCGTGCATTGTTAAAACTCTATCTGGACTGGCTGAAACTTGGATGAGATGGAGGATACAGAGAGGTGGGGGGGTCAATAAACACTAGTCTATTGGTTCTGGAGGGGTCTATGTTCTAAAACGGGAGGGGGGGTAGAAGACGTGTCCTCCCACCTCCGACGTTTTAGTCACCGTAAAGGTTTTAAGAAAGCTGTCTATCAGAGCGTTAAGACGTTCACAAATAATCGGTTATTTAAGAAGTGGTTTGTTATTTACAAATTTGGTTTTCACCCAAACGAAGGTGAAAGATATACCCCTAATGGACATACCTGATGGATAGAAAAAGCTATTTCTACTACTTTCATATATTCATACGTTAAAGCAACCAAATTATTTATATTTCTAAAAGGCACTCCTAATGTCAATTTGTAAGACAAAATGTCCCCATAGGATTTAAAACTAACTCATTGTCAACGAAGTTTTAAGTTGAAATTAAATGTAAATGGTTATGAACTTATATTTGGCCTTCCTAAAACAATCAAGTCCATTTCTAAAAGGTTCACAACTGAACATTCCAAAATAATGGAGAATTGTTTTATTTTAGTGGTTTTGAAGTTATATAATTGCCATAAACATCCAAACATACCAAGCTAGAGAATAATTTCCCATAAGTTAGCGGTCAGTCTGCGTGACCCAGAAGGAAATTGGTGTTATATCTAGACAAGATATATAAGTAAAGCGATATCCATCTAATTAGTTTTTCATCTTCACTCCAGAAAAACATTTATTAAGTGTATTTAAACTCATATATACCATTCTGTTAGTGAAAAAATGTAACTTTTATCTTGTTACGCGACATCACAAAAATTGATTAATTTTAAAATAAATGGTACAGAACTCCGCACGCACTTTCTTACTCCATTGTTTAAAACTAGAAATATTTATTTAAAACTCATAATATATGTGAAACGAAATAATATACACTAGCAAACACGAGCAAAAATTGCGTTATACTTACGTTAAATATATTTTGACTCCCGGATTTAAATTTTATGATTTTCTTTTCAAAGAATTAAAGTTCTCACTATTATATATGGACCAACAAAAGAATCAATATTGGGTCCACAAGGGTCAATACTTCGTATTAAAATTTCAATTTCTTGTTAAAATTGTCGAAATTTTATAGGGGGTTGCACATCTTATGGTTATCGCCTTTTATTAAATTCCTCATTTATAAATTTAGATCAATAAAAAGTAAATATTGACTATTGAGTCTAAGAGGTTAAATAAAAAAGAACAAAAACTTGTTGAGAGACTTACCTAACTACTTACTCTATGGAATTAGAGAATTATTACGTTAAAACTTAAGTAGTATCTCTGTACAACTAAAGCTCACAAAATGATATTAATATATTTTCTAATATCTCCAAAGCTAATGGTTTTATAAATTTATAATTCAATTTTTTTAATAGTACTCCAATTTTGCAACGATAAGTAATTTAGTTGCTGAGAAACGGAAATTTCCACTTCTGTAAAGTACCCTAAAATTTATTTTCATAGGAAAATGAAAATATCCATTTTGTTTATAATCTTAATCAACACTTAGATACGAGCTTTAATCAAAATCTTTGGAGCCGATTTTGAGAAAAGCAATTTTTTCACTTTTCAACCTTTACTAAATTACTCTTAATTTTAAGGTTAAATACACACAGAGAGACGGCACTGAAAAAAATACATTTTAGTGTTTGGGGGACCATGAAACGTCGACATCCATCAACATCTCGGATTAGTTTTTTTTACGGTAGCAATACTTTATCTTAAGTGTTCGTAAGGTTAAAAAAAATGTATTTGGTTTAACTCAAAATTTATTAGTTTTATAAAAATAAATTTCTAATAAAATATTTTTATTGTACCTAGGTCTACATTTTTGCAATGAAAAGTTGTTTCATATTTCAAATAATTTGGGAGATATGATAAAAAAAATGAGAATTTATGCATCCCTTAAATTCATTTTGCTGAAAAAATGATGAGATTAGCCATTTTGTTTATAATATTGATCGATGCTTATAAATGAAATTAATCAAAATCGTTAGAGCCTATTTTGAGAAAATCTATTTTTTTCTCAACTCACCCTTCAGTAAACTACCTTTAAATTTAGGGTCAGATATCCAATTCCCAAATTCCCTCGGTGAAACCTTATGAAAACCCTATATACCAAGTTTTTAAAATAATTTAGACTCTACTCCGAGGTAAAGAAAGACGTAAATTCAAAAACAACTTTTTTGGATTCGGTGGGTCATGAAACATCGAAATTCATAAAAATCTCGAGTTCTTTTTTTTATGGTCACAATACTTTCTCTACCTGTAAGATAACGAGAAAATTAAAATGTTTCTGGTCAAGGATTCGAGATTCAGACCTTTTGCAAATTCTTAAGCTTGAGAACCTCAGCTCATAGAATGCTTTTTGAATTAAATGTAACAAAAGTACAAAACATGATATTTATAAGTAAAATAAAAAAAGAAACTAAAATATTATGAGACAATAAGATCTTAACATTTTGACAGTAACAAATTACATTTTTTCTAGTGTGTCTCCGGAGATATTTGTATCTTAGTCTGTCACACCACAGTTCAACTAAAATGGGTCATTTTTATTACTCTCGAAAGGAAAACTTTTCTTTTTATTTATAAATGCTGACGCAGTTTACTTGAAAGGCATCCAAACTTAGCCAACTACTGTCTACGTAGAGCAAAGAAATAGACAATTTTGAAGATAACAAATAAACAACGAAACAAAATAATCGTATATTACTATTATTATTATTATTATTATTATTATTATTATTATTATTATTATTATTATTATTATTATTATTATTATTATTATTATTATTAGCACCGCGTCTTACTACCCATTCGGGTTATACGCACTTACGCTAATGTGCAGTGTTAGGGTGATTGTGAGATGAAATGGAAGACCTACAGTTTAACGTGGAATCCGAACCTCGGTGGAGGCCTGGCATTCCTCCAATAAATCGTATAAACACAAGAAATGCTCATGAACACAGCTTTAGTTTACTATTTTACCCCCAACGGTTGTCACATGGTCTAAGGCGTTATTCTCACAATGGACTGAATGGCTGATATAGGAATATCAGAGGCTCGAATCCCGGTTGGTTTCATTGAGGGTAATTTTCCTCAATGGTTTCCGAGCCTACTCTCTCGCAAATTCAGGTGCATATTCTTGTACTCTACCTTACTCATCCCTACCCCGTTAGTATAATTATGTGGCTAGCCTGGATGGGTAGTAAGAACAATGAAAACAAAAGAAGTTGACTATTTAATTTGAAGTGTTCAGATAACTCTCTATTTTGTTGGTAGGAATAGATATTAAGTTTACACAAAGATACTCGTAACGGTGGTCATGCAGATAAAGACATAAGTCTAGGTTTGTCATGATCTACACTGACAAGTATATTGAGGCTCGAATCCCATCCAGCTGTATTGAGCTATTTACATCAAATTATTGGGAGTGAATGAACTCTCATTTATAATAATTAAACTTCTGAAAATTAGTAATTTAAATAATTACGTGTTTATGTATAAAAACTATAATATAAAATAAAATTTAGTAAAAAAGTGTAAAGAAAGAAGTTTTCAAATAAAAAATAAAAATAAGTCATTAGTTATTAGTAATTAAATTAAAGATTAACACTAAACAATTCCCAGCCCATCTTTGGCGCACAGATAAACCAATGGATGACGTTTATATTAATATATTAACGTAATTAAAATTTTATTGAGCTATATTTACGTAACAATAAAGAGTAATTCTTCCATGGTGTGTTTAATAGAGTAAATTTGATTTCTAATTCGGGGAAAGAACCCTTGGTTTTATTTCCTGACGTTAATGATTAGGCTCAAAGGTTGATTTTTGTCCTTAAACTCCACACTCCCCCAAGCGTGAGATGAAGGGTGTACACTCCATCAGCCACTTCTTTATTGTTGGTCTAATTACTGCCCCCTTAGCACTGTTCATGACGTCACTGGAGTGTTGTTTCAATTACTCTGCCAGGAGATGGATTCGTAGCAATGTTTGCCAAACTTTTAGTTCGTCTCGTTTGCTGCAAGTGCGATACTCCCCTGTGACGTAGCATTCTCTGATGAGGTAACTTACAACTCATGCCAGTGATAGATTTGTGGGGTTCAGTGCGTACCAGCCTTTTATTACCAGGGTACACACTTTATACATCCTTTACATTTCACGATATCCTTTTATACATCCTCTACATTTCACGATATCCTTTAATACATCCTCTACATTTTACGATATCCTTTTATACATCCTCTACATTTCACGATATCCTTTTATACATCCTCTACATTTCACGATATCCTTTTATACATCCTCTACATTTCACGATATCCTTTTATACATCCTCTACATTTCACGATATCCTTTTATACATCCTCTACATTTCACGATATCCTTTTATACATCCTCTACATTTCACGATATCCTTTTATACATCCTCTACATTTCACGATATCCTTTTATACATCCTCTACATTTCACGATATCCTTTTATACATCCTCTACATTTCACGATATCCTTTTATACATCCTCTACATTTCACGATATCCTTTTATACATCCTCTACATTTCACGATATCCTTTTATACATCCTCTACATTTCACGATATCCTTTTATACATCCTCTACATTTCACGATATCCTTTTATACATCCTCTACATTTCACGATATCCTTTTATACATCCTCTACATTTCACGATATCCTTTTATACATCCTCTACATTTCACGATATCCTTTTATACATCCTCTACATTTCACGATATCCTTTTATACATCCTCTACATTTCACGATATCCTTTTATACATCCTCTACATTTCACGATATCCTTTTATACATCCTCTACATTTCACGATATCCTTTTATACATCCTCTACATTTTACGATATCCTTTGATCTATTCTCTATATTTCATAGCTCCTTGATAATAAACATCCATTTGTCAAGGAGCTATAATGTTTTTTATAAGCTTTAATAGAGGATGTTTGTTCAAATTAAAATCACTGTTTTGTCATTAAAAATTGTCTGTAGAGATAGTATAATGATACCAAAACACAACATCCCCACTTCGGTGGCGTAGTTTGCTAAATCGCTAGTCGTGTAGAGCTAAACTGCCGAGTTAGGGGAGATTGAGGTTCTAATCTCAGTCGGGTGAACTGGAGGTGGTTTTTCCTAAATGGTTTTCCCCTCTCCTTCCACGCAAATAAGGGTTCACTTCCTCTAAATTCAACCTTCCCAATTCCTAATCTATTAGAGTAATTAGTACTTAAGCGTTTAACCTGAACGGGTAGTAAGACGTGGTGCTAATAATAATATTATAAATGTATAGTTATTATAGGCCTATATAAATAAATCAACATTTAAAAATGGTAAAATTTTATTATTTTTTGTCACAAAAGTATATGTTTTCTAAAAGAACCTTGCTATTAAAATTTGACTGTAAAAACTATAGATATAGCATAATCCTGGTAGGAAGGGCCTTTTATAAAATACAAACATAATTTTAGAAAACAGTGTTAATATGTTACTATCTTATTATTATTTTTACTTTATTGTTACTGCTTTTAACCACTCTTTAGTTATTTATTATTAATGCTATTTTTTTATTATCATTATTAATTACTTTTTTCGTAACTATTCATCAATATATATAATTATTTAGCCATTTTTGTTTATCTTATTTTCTTGTGTAATTATATGTATTTGTAAGGTACTTGTGTACTTTTCAGTACTGGCCTGTCATAGGTCTTACGACTGTTGGCCAGCAATATAATAAGGGAAATTGAAATTGAAATTATATGTATCGATAATATCTATAAAAGTGATAGCTGCAGATCACACGGCTTGACGTATGAAGACGTGTAAATTGTTTAATAACTGTCAAAAAATGTATTTTATATATGAACTGGAATTTAGCCGGTATTACTCTAGTGCAGCTACGAAGTGAAAAAGACACCTTTCAATGACAAGCTTTGTTCCTCTTTGAGGGCTACAAAATGGATATTAAATAAAATACGTCAAGCTATCCCTAAAATAAATACCACTTCATGACACACAAGAAGGTTTTTTTGACATTTATACCCAATGTGTGGTTTATTATGATAAAATAAAGAATAGTATTTAGTTGGTACGGCTGTACAACGCTGAAATTGTAGGGACTTTGTTCGGTTTTATATTTTCCTCGAGTGACTCCAACACATCAGTACAAGAGTGGCACATACAGCAGTAGAGTTGGACCAGAGTATCTGTGTGACGTGCGGGTGTCAAGGGTTCGATCACCATCAGGTTGTCTTTGACGTGTTTTTTTATTCGAATTGGGGCATTTCTATATTCTCTACTGGTATAAATACTTTTTTAGTATATTTAACGTGTACTTTATTTATTTAATGAGTATATCAGATTAATGCAAAGAAAGTATTAAAGGATAGTGAGCAAATGGTATTAAAAGAAAAAGAAAGTATGATGAATTATTTTGAAGGAAATAAGAAGCTGTTCTGAAAGTGAATAAAGGGAACGGAATAAAAAATGCAAGGAAATAGTTACTGCATTCAGAAAGAACGTGGTGAGGTGATCTGTGATGAAAACAGTGCAAGAGAGAAATGGATCGAATATCTTGAGCAATTTTATGGTGAAAACGTGGATAAAGTAGCAGAAAATAGGGAAAATGTTATGATGAGTGAAATGATTAACGAAGTTGAGGTTTTAAACGCTATCAAAGTGTTAAAGAATTGCAAAGCTGCGAGCGTAGATGGGATCACAAGTGAAATGCTAGGGGGGATGGTACTACTTGCCAGATTGTGAGTTATTCAATGTATGCTGGGATTTTGAATGTTCCTAATGATTGAAAGAATTCTGTCACTGTTACTTTGTAAAATATGGGAAGACAGTGAATGTGAGAATTATAGAACAATTAGTTTTTTGAGTAACTCAGGTAAATTTTTGGTAGAGTCTCAACTGAGGGGGTGCGTGAAAAAACTGCGGATGAGATTTTGGAGTGTGCACTGAGGGTTTCCCTCCAGGTAGAAGCTGCATGGACCAGATATTTGCATTGCAGCAAGTGATTGAGAAATGTATGGCGGTAAAGAAGACAAATATAAATAATTGGAATTTTTTCTTACTCAAAATATTACCAGCCATCCAGGCCATCTTTATATTGATAATAATTGGGAGGGGGGGGACCTTCCTGTGACCATTAAACCAAGAAGAAGCCTTTGTCCGAGTTGCGGGTGAATATATCACAAGATGTGCCCTTGTTGCAGTGATGAGAGAACCATACAAGGTGTTATATACCTTTTGGGCCGCAATCTCCTTCGATGCCATTCGCTAGCGGTATGGGCTGGTACCGGCTTGAGGGGGCGGAAATAAAAACACTATTTGAAAACCAAATTTTCTACGAACCTTTATCTCTCTTTTATAAACATTTTCCTCCATACTACTCCCTTCCCCGGGCCCCTCCTACCAAACTTACCAAAGTTTAAACCACAACCAACTCAATAACCGAAAAACCACAGGCCAACCAACCCTCCTACCCACCCCCTTCCAAACACGATACACACTTCTACTCCAGCCCGAGGTGTTGAAACCAATTTACCGTGAGACTGCCACTCTGCCCCTTCGCCTCCTCTTACTTTCCCAATCACAATATCTTCACTTTCATTTCCTCAATCCTCCAAGATAGAAGTGTCGCAAGCCTTCATTACTTGGCATCCGGTTTGCGCCATTCTGACACTTTACCCCCTCCCCCCACCCAACCCAAGTCCAATCAACTCCGAAAAGTGAAAATTGTTTAGTAAAAATAGATTTTCATATCTAGTAAGATGGAATGGACGGAAACGTTTTTCTTTGTGAATTTTATATTTCCATTTGTTGGGTTCCGTCAATTTTCTGGATAGGGGGAATAGGGGGGAAATTATATATTAAGATTGTAAGAGAGTGGAAAATCATCTAGGGTAAACCACTCTCAATACATCCAACCGGAGTTTGAACCCCAATTCCTCCTTCACCAGTAATTCAATTATAGTGACGCCTTAGACTGTACAGTTACCAATGTGCGTTGAGGAATAGTATTTGAAATATGGTTTTTTTTAATTATTGTTGAGAATGTAATCAAAACCGTAGATAGTTTTTTTGCTTTCTTTCGTTTTTCATTGTAAATGAATATTAATAATGAGTGAACTTATCAATTAAAACAAGCATAGTAAAGAATTAGTTCATTTTGTTTCTTTAGGAAACTAAAACATGAAACTCGCACTGGTGGGCACGCTGGTTGAGTGTCAGACTCGTCTAGTCTGGTTTCCTGTTGATGGGTGGAGGGAAGGTTAGTGTTTTAATCTCCTTATGGGTTGTATTGAGAGTTTTTTCTGCTGATGATGGGAGGGAAGGTTAGGGTTTTAATCTCTTGATGGGTTGTATTGAGAGATTTCCTGTTGATGGGTGGAGGGGAGGTTAGTGTTTTAATCTCTTGATGGGTTGTATTGAGAGATTTTTTTCTTAACTGGCTTCTCACGCTCACCCCATGTAAATACGAGCACACTTCATCTAACTTATACCTTCTTCACCCTTACCCAATTAGGGCTATTAAATATCCCGGACGGGTTGTAATCCGCAGAGCAATGTTAAGCCCATGTCATCTGTCTCGCATTCTTCTTATCATCCACTCGATGAAACTAAATTATAATCCAGTTTACTTCTGGAACATGGACTCATAATAGAACATTGTACTACAATAGAACATTGTACTACAATAGAACATTGTACTACAATAGAACATTGTACTACAATAAAAGAGGGCGAGGGGACATAACGTGTCCTGTGTTCTCGTTTTTACGATGTTTGTGAGGCTGTGGAGAACATTCAGGCAATGTCTTCACTTCAGCTTCAATTGCCGGCTAAAATAGCATTCGGAGAATTTACACTAGACGTGCGTAGAACCTTGGAATTGTTTTAAATTCTGCTCTCGTGGGGGAAATTCTTGTGTTAATTCAGGAGAAAATTAGTTATGTTTTCTTTCTTTTTTAAAAAAAAATCCTTTTGTCTAAGGACTTATTTAAGTCAAGAGCACGAGATTTGCCTAAACGTTCAAACTTTGTTGGTTTGGTTTCAAATATTTTTTTTTAAATAGTAGAAGAAAAGTTTTGATCAAACATAACCTAGATTTTTTACTAAATGTCTGTATCGGTGGCCACGTGGGTTAAATGTCAAGTTCGTAAGTCTAGTTGGCCAGTGAAGGAGAGGTCGGGATTCTAATCCCGGTCAAGTGTAATTAGGTGATTTCTCCTATATTGTTTCCCACTATACTTCCAAGAAAATGCTGAAATATTTCATCTTAATTCCACCTTACTCCTCCTTACCATAAATAATAATCATTTGGTTAGTCCAAACGGATGATGAGATGCAGTTTACACAAAAGCTACTAACATATTTATTTATATATATATATATATATATATANAAAATCAAAAATTAATCTAAATGTGCTTGACTCTGATTCGGTAGTATGGGACTAGTTCCTAAATTATCTCACGTCTGAGTATATTTTACCCCTGTGTAACTACTCGTACATTTCTTTAAATTCACCTTTCTCGTCCTGCCTTTTAGAGCGTATAAATGTCACTCGTAGTTAAATCACTGTCAGTAAAGAATTCACAAAATATATTCCGAAGGGACTTGTTTATTTTGAGAGTAGATTGATCTCATTGAGTTGGAAATTATTAAACTTTTGTTGGTTTCTTAACTGAAACTAGAATAGTGGATGTAGTAAAATAGGTATAGCTTAGAATTGTATTGTAAAAATTATTACTAAATGTTAATGAAAATAAATAATTAAAGAAAATTGCTTGCGCTAAATTTCTTTTTTCTCTTTTTTTCTTTCCAATACTGTACTAAGCAATGAGAAAATCTCCAACTACAATACCTCATTAATACGTAGAAATCGTCTTCGAAAAATAAAACAATGTTTTCTAAAATGTAATAATAAGTTACATATCATTCAAAAAGGTAATGCAATAATTGAGTCTTAAACAAACCTACAGGATTTTAAATAATACAAACATGTTTTATTCGTTGCTTAAAAAAACTTGATTTATCAATATAAAAATACTAAGCTTTAAACGTAGGGCACTCAATAATTTCAAGGGGGTGTAAGTACTTGTAGTTGACGTTCATTTACAAAGATCTATCACCTCTAATGAACAAGTGAGCTACAATAATTACAAAAATTATTCATCCATAGCATTTCTACCGTACATATTTGAGTGGAATTTCAACCAATATTCACTAAATACTTGACAATAGGGACCCAAAAAAAATCACAAACTCGGATATGATTTGGATTGGAAAAGAATAGATGGGGAATTTAACATGAAAAAATACTGCCTTTGTGTGAATATTAAAAAAAAATAAACTACAACGTTCAATTTTAGAAAAATTGAATAAATACAGCTTTCGAGTAAAAAAAAAAGAGATAGAAAGTACTACATCTATATTGTCCGGCTTCTGGCAAGCATTATGGTAACTTACGATCCATATTTTTTTCAAAGTTATAATAATTATAGTAATAATAATGAGATGTTTCAATTATATTACTTTTCATTCATCCTTTTTCGTGCTAAGAGGACTGTACAAATAAATGAACGTACATGGAGGAGAGAAATGTAAATGAAAGATCGCGCTTTGTGTAGTCTCAAATTAGTGCAATTCAAGCTGGGCTGCTTTTTACAAAATTGGTCTCTTCGTTTAAATTGAGGCAGTGTTGAGTGTGCATTTGCCGAGATGAAACGCAAAAGTGGTTTTGTTTGCCATGAGGGTGGGTCAGAAAGAGTAGGAATATAAGGGCTGGAGGAGTGATAAAGGGGGTGAAATGTAAGGGGTGAGTTGTTGTATATGAGTTTTACTCTTGAAAGGGGTGAGTTTCAGGCAATAAGAGGTCATTCTCATTTGTATGAAGAATAATAACGAGCCCTTTATATTACTCTCAAATACTGACAACTTGGGCTATGTAAACACTCATGAGACATTATTTAAAAGTTATCACAATTCATGGGGAAAATATTTAATTTTCAAAGAACTGGTCACTTCTTGCGTAATATGGCACTTTTTATTGGGTTTTGTTTTAGTGGAATTATACTACTATAAAGCCACATGGCTGACTCACTCACTCACTCACTCACTCATTCACTTATTCCCTCACTACCTCACTCACTCACTCACTCACTCACTGACATTAATGTTTACCCACTTCCAGATGATCTATAAACTTGAAATTTTGGCAAATTTATAGCTTTTATCCTGTACCCCATGAAAAAATTCCAAAAAAGTTTAAAATTTTAATTCTTAGCCCTCTAAAAAATTCAAAATGGTGGAGCAACTTCTTTGTAGGTCTTTTGTGTCTAAACGGTAAGACCTATCAAAAAAACGTATTACACCAGTAGCCACGGATTTGGCGAGATCCACAAGTTTGGTCCTATTACTTTTTGTCGTATCTCCATCAGTAATATCTTAGATAGAGCTAGATTTTTTTATTTTAGGTAAATTTTGCACATTTTCTACATATTTTTAAATTTCAAAACAACGCTGGAATAACATTAGTCTACATTCACTCGCAAAGAAAACTCACTGGGGGTTTGGAGGCGGAGCCCCCAACGAGCAAAGTAAGTAGTATTTATATAATTCTAAACGCTCACGCAGTTCTTGATCAACTCCTTTTTGTTAGTTAATATAATTATTTAAGAATTACAAAGGGTATTGCGGGCTCTAATGAACACAATAATGTTCACAATATATTTTCTGTTTAGTTAGTGCCCCTAAAGTTGGCTTGTATATATTTTAAACTACCTTATATTATGAAGATGTGTAAAGTAAAATGAATATGTTAAATGTATTCAATTTTTATTAAATAAAGTAAATCTTACATTGGTTCTCTATTGACCATTAATAAATTATTACATTTCGTGATTTTTAATCTGCCATTTCCTTAGGAATCAGTTTAAAAATATGAGCGATAAATAAATAAACAAACAAAATTAAGTAAAATAAATCTAATATAATTTCGCAAAATAAAAAAAATTTGAATAACAAATAAACAAAGAAAGAAATAAAATTACTATTTTTTAATTAATCTATACTTTACTTATTTGTGATTTTAGTTTGAAATTTTTCGATGTGGTTTTTGCTCGTTTTTGTAAAAAAAAAATCAAAAAAAGGAGGAAACCTTATATATTTATATAACAAGACTAGCCTTCGTATACGTTCATCTTTTATGTTTAAAATTAATATTCAAAAAATAAATATTTTATATTTAAGAAAACAATATAAAAAAGCTATCAATTTCCTTAGGGTATAATAAAAATCTGAACCCAACATGCGATATTATCTAAACTAAAATTATATATATAAGATCCTAAGCACAAAAATCAACTTCCGACGTTGTTCGGAAACCATAAAAAATGTTGAAAAGGATCCTCATTGTTATCTTTCAATTAGTTGCAGACAGTTAAGCCCTTGTGAAGATAGTATGAGGTAGGTTCCCAACATGTAAAGCATAGAACAAACACCCCCCCTCCTCGCTTCACAGACATCACCATCGACAAGGTGTCCTTAACAACGTTAAGAGGGACCATCCTATTCTATTTCCTCGACGAAGCACCCTTCTGTCAAAGGTATTATATCTCTTCTTTATATATACACATCCCTTACTCTTTTTATTTTACAGTTTATTTGTGAGCAGCATCAGCAGAAGATCCTAAAAGAGTGCGAGAGAACTCCGGGATAACGAGGTGTCCGTTGTCAAAGGAACTTGAGGAGATAAGAGGAGGGATGAGGAGGGGGTGTTGGGGGGTAGAGGCGCCCTTTATTTACCCTTTACCATCGTCGTCGTAACCAGACTGGAGTAGAACGTTTGCTGTAGTGGAGAGAACTCACGAACTATATCTTTGTTAGTTCCTACTTGTCTTATCTTTGTTAGTTCCTCCTTGGCTTATCTTTGTTTGGTTCTCTCTTTCTCTAGTCCTAGGTTTCCTCACACATAAATCTATCCCCCTATTTGCCATCGATATTCCTTTTGCCTCTTAGCGTTTCTTTATGGCTCGTTTAATTTTACCGTCTGCTCGTGTTATTCGTGATTTGACCTAATCTAAACACACAGGATGAGAAAGGTGAATTTAATGAAAAATATACCATAAATTCGCCTCAAGATAGTGTAAGGAAAGTCGTACAGCCAAATTCTTCATCGGAAAGGTTCTTTCTTTCTGACAACTAGAAAAGCTACTAGATCTCATTTCACGTATTCATACGTCAAGTCTGTTGATCTACAGCTGTCAAATAAAACAGCAACAATGATATAGTAGAATATTATCAATGTTAACTACTAACAGATATATTTGTTTTTTTCTAAAAGTCTATTCCTGTGAAAATTGGACTGTAGACATGTTAGTATCGCGGGAAAAAAAACCTTTTTCCATGTTTATTTAAAAAATTACATTTTAGAAATTTGAAGGCATAAAAAATAAAATGTAATTAAAGCTTGCAGATCAATCGTTCATTGTTCATCATTATGTAAATTTAAATAAAATGTAATAACATGGACCATCTGGCAAAGATTATACCCTGGCATGTACACTTTGTTCTTATTAAAACTAGACCTTGTTAAAATAATAAAAGCCACTTAGACAAATGAGCAGAGTAAATCATCACATATCTAGTAGGTGCAGGAGTAGTCTAAGCTGTGTCCCAGAATATTCATGTTGGTTTTATAATGCATCTGTAAGTATCCACCTTATTGAAACAGTGTGTACCCATTTGACCAGAGCGTACATGTCCCATTGAATAGTTTAAAGGAATTACTTCTGCCCGCACGTCTATTTTACCAATGTCAGTTTCCTCAGCTTGCTGAGCACAGCTGTCCCATCTTGGACACAAATAATTCAAGAATCAATTATATTGTCCCCTCTTCCTCCCTGGCCCACCTACATCACAACACACTCTCTCTTCTTGCCCCTCTATACAGTACTATAGTGCTTGTGTCACGTTACAGTGCTATAGTGCTTGTGCCACGTTACAGTGCTATAGTGCTTGTGTATGCTATAGTGCTTGTGTCACGTTACAGTACTATAGTGCTTGTGTCACGTTACAGTACTATAGTGCTTGTGTCACGTTACATTACTATAGTGCTTGTGTCACGTTACAGTGCTATAGTGCTTGTGCCACGTTACAGTACTATAGTGCTTGTGTCAAGCTACAATACTATGGTGGTTGTGTCAAGTTACAGTACTATAGTGCTTGTGTCACGTGACAGTACTATAGTGCTTGTGTCACGTTACAGTACTATAGTGCTTGTGTCAACGTTACAGCACAATGTAGTAGTGTATCCGTTTCTGCGTTCACTATTTTATGTAATTGGAGTGGTCCTACGTTATCACGATTTTTAAGTGGTTATCACTTATCTGTATCAGTTTTATATGATAGATCGTGGCCTGTATCGTGTTGGTCATGAATGGCATTTACTGTTAGAAAGATTCTACTTATAATTATCTGACATTACTTAGAGATATATTTGAATGTTACTTTCCAGATCTTAACACATTTGATTAGGACTGGGTAAGAAATCCATCGTTTTCACTGACGTTGGTGGTATTTTCCTGGCAGAAGAGGAGGAATTCTCAGAGATGAAAGTTGTTAGGAGCTTCGAGTTAAAACATCAACAATATTAACTGGACAAATACTGGAGTTCACTTCAAGAATACTGTCCGTATAGGGCTAAATGGGATCTAGTGCTTTCGATGACGTTTTCAACCACATATTCTTGCTAAGCTATATTTTCTGTATAGACCGATATTAAAACAGTGGAACGGCTCAGTTTAGAAAAATTTGGATGAAGAAATGAGAGTTAACCGTCCCAGATACATCCAAACATAAAATAAATTTGTAAGACTCGACAAGCACGTCATGTGAGCTACTAAAACTAAGGGTGAAAATATTTGTTTTTTTCTCCTTTGAAAATTATGTAAAGAATGTAATTATGTTTATTTTACCTCACACAAAATAATACTGTAAATAAGTATATGTGTTTGGGGGTTTTTTTTTACTCCTCATATGAAAGGTACAAAAATATTGTAAATGTGTGGGATAGTTTCATTTCAAGGAACAAAATATTTTAGGTCAGTAATGGAAAAAACTTAGGAAAGCACTGGTTTACGTTTAAACTTCCTGGTAAAATAAAAACTGAATAATGTTTGATTGAATTATAACTAGGAAGTCCCGATTGTTGCCAGGTTATTCAAGCGATCGTCACACATAAAATAGAAATATTGTTGTTCGCTGAAACCGAGCATTGGATATATATTGTATTCTATTTTAGCGAACCTTGTCTACAACATATTTGAAATGGTAATTTATGTATTTATTCATCTATGTATTTATTTCATGAAATACGTTTCTAGTGAACCAGGAGCTATTTTCTTGCCCCTCCAACCGCGCCGGACTACAATGGAAGATGTCTCTATTATTTTTATGACAGATTGCAGAGTAGTAAAAAGTAAGGAGAAAATTGGATCCAATTGTAAAAGTAATATAAGGACATCGGAACAATTTAATGGGTATAATTTAGACACAAATGTGTCGATAAAACATCAAATATAGTAGTTTTATGTTCTTCAGAAGAAAAAAATAAATAAAATTCAAGTAGTTTAACTTTTCCAATAAAATATAGTTAGTAATTTATTGGTTGAAAATAATGCCATCCTATATAATCTGAAAATAATTAAACTGATATGGTTTTATGTTATTTAAAATTAAATCTTACTTTGCAAAAAAAAACGCTACATTTTATACACAGGCTAAAACAAACTCAAGAATATTAAATTAACAAATATAAAGTTTATGAGATCCTATTCGTT
>CABFWB010008087.1:0-20105 GCA_902151455.1 Timema bartmani
TTATCTATAAACATCTGTATGTCCTGAAACATAATATAATGTTACAATCTAATTATTACAAATACCAACATAAACTTTGAAATGACTTTACCAGTGAACTGTTGCCCTCCCCTCTCCATTCGTTGGACCAAAATATCACATAATTGTAAATGAACAAATGAATGCGTATTGACTTTCAAGGTTATTTTTATGGGCAATGAGAGAAACAAATTTAATATTACAGTCTAATCAAACATAATTTTATATGTACCTATTTTAAATCTTGAGGGGGCAAAATGTGTGCCACACCTGTATCATTATAAAACAACTCAAGATGAACAATATTTCATGAACGTTTAGTTAAAGCCCTCTGCAAGATAATGCGAGTACATTTCCTTTACATACGTTACTTATCTTTCACCTTTGATTTTTAGCACCACGTCTTACTACCCCTTCACGTTTCAAGTTTATTTACCAATTACGCTAATGCGATAATGGTTTTATTTATGAGGAAGTTAAAGTTTAGAGGAAGTATACCCACATTTGCGTGGAGGAAGAGTGAGAAGCCATTTTGGGAATATCACCCTCAGTACATCCAACCGAGATTCGAAACTTGATCTCCACAATTTCTACAGTCCAGTCTACTGCGAGAGTAGCGCCTTAGGCCATGCGGCAAACGAAGCGATTTTCCCCTTAGATGAATTTGAGCTTTTATGTAAGATATTTAATTTTTTTAACTCAATTTAGAATACCTCAAACCTATTTCAAAAAGTATTGTGGTTTTTACAAAATATAATTTTATTAATGTAAATTAACAATACTTACTTTTGGTAAAGGTTTAGGTTCATTTATATGAACCCTATCGAGCAGGACCACTGCTGGAACGTAAGGGCGAGGATTGTGGAAGACATTGTTTGTCGTCAGGAAGAGCATGCTTGGTTTCGTATGCAGATCCCCAAGGTAAGGTAGACTATCTCCAAAATGTCTTCTAGCGATAGCGTCCTGGTTTGGTATAACTGTATAGTAAAAGTGATATTTCTGCCAAAGGAGGAACCAAACGCTGTGAACTCTTTCCAAGAAGCTCATGTGGTCAGAATAAGGTAGGAACACTTCTGGAGAATACGCAGGGAGATTGGGGTTCCCAAAAGAGTCGTATCCAACACTGTTAACCGGCAAAGAGGCTATCCCGATCATCGGCGCCGAAAATCTGTGGGCGAAGGCGTACACGCAGGGTGTTAGCAACCACTCGATGAACACAAGATCGAAATGTTCCTCTGTGTTGTTGGGTGATATGAGGTTATTTACCGGCGGGTGACTTAGTATACCTTCACAAAGGTCGTTTCCAAAATCAAGAAGTCTCTCAAAAATTTTTTCATTGCTCACTTTGTTGTCCCTCGAAGAAGCAAAATTAAACCTTTTGTTATACATTTTGTACGTGAAAGACACGTCGAACTCTGTGTAGTTCTTGACATTCGAGTCTCTCATCGGATCCGTAGTGATGACGACAACAACATGCCCGTTAAGTGCCAATCCTTTCATCACTGCGCGGTACACGATTTGGTGACTTACAGATGGTATTGGGAACACTCCTAAAATACGAGCCGCATCCGTTTCGATATCATCGTGAATGTTTAAAACTAAACATAATAAAATAGAACACCAATATTTCAAAGACATAATTTATTTTGTTTTCTCTGAAAGTGAAAATAAATATTAAAATGACTAATTTTAAGAGATTCACTTATGAAGCTGTTTTTAACACATTTAAGATCATATATTATTTATATTTATAGTTAAATTCTTGTTATTTAATCATTTTTGGCAAACGTCTCTATTGTACACTAATTTTAATCTAATTTTATTAATATAAAACAAAGGTTTTACTATGTATTCAAGTCTACCTTGTTATGGTTACTCAATTAATTCACTTGTTTTACCTCTTCTGGCGACGACACACGGACAACTATAACCTCTACACATATACTAATATATTTATGCATACAATCTAAAGTGGCACTTTTATCCTAATGAGAACGATCCACAGCGTGCCTAATGGCTGTGATGCAATCATTGTTATCTTCTAGTTATTCGTTTGCAAAGTGTTTCTTTTATCTTCATGAAAACGAGCCACAACATTTGGAATAGCAGTAATGTAATCACTGTTACGTTATTTCTGTTTGCCAAATGGTCTAACTTGCACTGCTCTTAAGCATTGTCATCAATTTTCCAGTATATCAAAAATATAAGGTTTTGTTAGTATAGAGCAGGCGTCACCAAATGGCAGATCATGTTCCTGATCCGGACCGCGGACATATATTTTTACGGACCTTGGCAAGATAGTGGAAAACAGAGTTAATAATTATATTTCGGGTGGCCTAGTGGTAGACATGGATGGGCAGGTGACCTGGCGGTCTAGGAGTAAGGTGTCGGACTCCTGTGCTGGGGGTCCAGGGTTCAATCCCCGGTCCCCTTCCTTCACCTCTGACAAGACGTGTATTAATCACAACTTGTGAATGTGTGGAATGCCAGGCCTCCACCGTGGTTCGGATCCCACGTTAAACTGCATGTCCTTCATTTCAACTCACAAACACACTACTTTTACATATTAGCGTAAGTGCGTGTAACCCGAACAGTTAGTAAGACGCGGTGCTAATAATAATAATAATGATTTAACCACCCGCTCCATAGACACTGACGCACCACGTGGACGTAAATGACTTTGGAAACATACCTCAGTTTTGTAGTGGCACCTGTATCGGATGGTGCAATCAGTTGCGCACTGTTTGTTTGTTCATTGCAGTGTGTGCGTTTATAGTTTAGTGTAGTACTCATCAGTTATTACAATGGATAAGAAAATAAATGGTGTGGAATTCCACACGGACTTTCTGACTCCATTGTTTAAAAATGGAGATATTTACTCAAAACTCGTAATAGATATGAAACAAAATAATAATTATATACTAGCAAACCCGAGAAAAAATTGCACAATACTTACGTAAAACATTTTTTGAATCTCAGTTTTAAATTTTATAATTTTATTTTTAAAGAATTAAAGTACTCATTTGTATATTTGGACCAATAAAGAAGATCGATATTTAGTTCACAAGGGTCAACACTTCATATTAAAATTTAGAGTCCGGATTAAATTTTTGACATTTTATTAGGGGTTGCACATTTTATGGTTATCGCATTGCTATTAAATTTCTTATTTATAAATTTTGCCCAATAAAATAGGTAAATACTTACTATTGAGTCTAAAATGATAGAGATGGATCATTGCTGTACAAAAATTTCCCCTAAGAGGTTAAAGGAAATAGAACATAAACTTTTTGAGAGACTTTCTTATTCACTTACTTTAAGGCATTAGAGAATAACTGCATTAAAACGTAAGTAGTATCTCTTCACAACTAAAGCTCACATAATTGGATTAATATATTTGCCAATTTCTCAGAAACTATTAGTTTTATAAAAATATATTCCAAATAAAAGTTTTTTATTTTATATTAATACAATTTTGAAATGATAAGTTATTTAGTATCTCAAATAGTTGGGGAGATACGGAAATTTCCGCTTCTCTATACTACTCCAATAGTCATTTTAACGGGAAAATGAAAATAGCAATTTTATTAATAATCTTAATCAACGCCTAGATACGGATTTTGTTCAAAATCGTTTCAACCGAATTTTAGAAAATAGATTTTTTTTTTCTTTTCGCCCTTTATTAAACTACTCTTAAATTTAGGGTTAAACAGACACGCAGCCAGATGGCATTGCAAAAACCACTTTTTTCGGTTTGGGGGGTCATGAAACGTTAATATCCATCAACATCTCGGGTTAGATTTATTTTTTTACGGTCGCAATAATTTTCCTCTAGTTTTCGAAAAGCTAAAAAACATATATATTTGCATATAGCTTGAGAATTATTGGTTTTATCAAAATATGATTCAAATAAGAGATTTTAATATATATATATACCTATATATTTTCAATGATAAGTAATTTCATATATCAAATAGTTACGGGGCTATGATAAACAATGAGAATTTACGCAAATGACCGGAACCCTTAACGTTATTTTGACGCAAAATTAAGAGTATCCATTTTCTTTGTAATATTGATCAATGCTTGGAAATGTAATTCGATCAAAATCGTTATAGCCGATTTAGATCAAATTGATTTTTTCTCTTTTCGTTCTTCAGTACACTACCCTTAACTTTAGGGTTAGATATAAAACTACAAAAATTCCTCGGGAAAAACCTATGAAAACCCTAGATACCAAGTTTTAGCCCGATTGGTCAAATAGTTTAGGCTCTAATCCAAGGTACAGACAGGCAGCCAGACCAAAATTCAAAAATCATTTTTTCGAATTTGGGGGTCACGAAACGTCTAAGTTCATCAAAATATCGAGTTCGATTTTTTTTAAAACCACAGTACTTTCTACCTTTAAGATAGCAAAAAGTTGAAAATCAATTTTATTATATCATGTTTAATATACATATAAAACATATATATATACAGCCAGGGGCTCCAGAAGATGGGGTAGGGGGGCGTGAGAACCCCTTGTTTTTATCTTGGGGGCTGTGACTAGCTTAAGTCCCCCCCCCCCTAGTATTTCCCAAGTAAATTCAAAACCCATTCATAAAATAAACATATGTTACCATCAGTTTAGTCATTTTAAGCAATAAAGACACACATTTATAATTAATTTAATAGAAAACTGAAATACTCTAATTTTGCAGTTTATTTTTTTCACACAAGGAAAAACTCTTTCACATAAATATTGTAACTAGCATTAGGCCTAGCTATGATTGTCTTAAATATAAACAATACCATAATAGTAAGGTCAGAGTGTAATGCCTACTGAGCTTTTTGCCACAGATAAGAACAAATTGAAAAAAATCCAAAGTTGAATAATTGTAAGTTTAATTTTAACACGAGACGGATTTTAAACCACAGTTCAAGTTTTATTTTGCCATATTTTTATCAACACTAAAAATTCAAAAACTGAACATCAATAAAATTAATACGCTTTCTTGTAGTTATAGGATTCACACCTTCCACATCTGCCCGAAAAATTTTGAAGTATTTACTTTTAATTGCAAGAGAATGTTGGTGAAACTATTTATCTTACTTTTATTATCCAATCTGATCCTCAGAGATCGTAGTTTATCATCTTATCATCTAAAACCATCCATTTTTTAAAATGTGCGGCGGAAAACCACTTCAAATAGCGTCTAGAGGCATCTAACTTTGATAGTAAAAAAAAAAGTTGAGAATCCTTTTGAATTTCTTTTTATGCGCATCAAAATCTCTTGAGCAGGACCACTATATAATTATTTCTAGGGAATCTAATTTATGAAAAAATCTGGTCTGGTGATACTTAAAATAGCTTTTAGAGGCATCCAATTTTCAAAAATTTTCTGGAGGACTACTCCAAATAATTATTCAAATTTAAAAAGTCGGGGGAGGTCTACACTTTAGTTCTCTTAAATTAGTATAATTTTTAAAAACTCTCCACTTTTGGGGACTGTTACCACCCACTCTACTACCTCTTAGCTACGGCCACACTAGACTAAAAGTAAAGTGGGTTGTAAACTAAATATGTGACAAAGAAGGCAAGACATTAGCAACAAATTAATAACAATTAGAATGTTTTATTCAAGATAACAACAATTGAAACAATAATGTACATGGCCTCAAAAATACATCGGGGGTATGTTGAAAATCATATCAATCATAATGCGCAGTTCGATCATGTGAATGTTTCCAAACATGAAACATATCCTTAAGTCAACTAGGTCAGTCTGGAAGAGACAAAAACCCGACCAAACTACATTGTCAGTTTCACAACAGAAAATATTGACAAAACAACTTTAAACGTTCGACTATTTGAACAAATCATTACTTTATAATTATCTAGTCGCACTATAGGAGTCAAATATGAATTAAATGTTATAAAAATTAGATTAATTATTTTTCTCTTATTTCCATATTACTTTAAAAACAATAAAATTAAAGCTTTATGGTTGAAACTTTTGTATAATATTTTAATTGTTCGCGAGATAGTTTACTTAGATTCTATCGCTTTTTTTATATTCAAAATGTCACCCTATATCTGAATTAAATATTATAAAAATTAGATTAATTATTTTTTCTTGTTTCCATATTACTTAAAAAAACAATACAATTAAAGCTTTATAGTTCAAACTTCTCTCATTTGAACTACTCACCCTGGGCACAGGATGAATCCTGGATAGCTCAGTGGTTAGAGCATTGGCGTACTAAACCTAAGGTCCCGGGTTCAATTCCCGTCTCCATGTATCATTTTTAAATTTTCAGAATATGATATATATAGATGGAGTAATTCCCACTAATAGCATAAATAATAGCTTTGGCTATTTAATTCTTAATATGCAATCCCGTACAATTCAATAATTGTACAAATGGCAGCAAAAAGCCAACTACCGAGTCGCAGATGGCTGCGTTATCCCGATAGCTCGTGATATTAATATAGTCACATATTTGTAGCCGACGATTTCCGCTAAGTCCATCATAGACTCTGCCTTAAAATATGAGTGAAGAATGAGCCTGGGCACGGGACGAATCCTGGATAGCTCAGTGGTTAGAGCATTGGCGTACTAAGCCAAAGGTCCCGGGTTCTATTCCCGTGTCCAGATGTCATTTTTAAATTTTCATAAAAAAACATATTGATTTGAGATGTAGGATATGCGTCGAAAGGAGGAAAAAGTACAATATTAATATATCATTTCAATCAGTTTCACTGCTTAAATATTGGTCTATAATTTTAACTAATATGGGCTTAAGGTAAAGTGTCACACACACGACTAAAAGTTGATCATTTATAAGGGCTGAATAATAATCTTTTTTTCTTTCATTCTTGACAATTCCACTGACATACAATTTTTCAAAGATTTGGGATTTTTTCATATTTTTCTGCATGAAAACACGCATTATTTTATATGAGTTATTTTATGCACCCGTGATACTTTTTATATTTTTTATCCACCAGTACAATCCTTCACCTACTTGATTATTTCTAGTCGAATAGTATTAGTTGTTTATATATATATATATATATATATATATAATTGTTATTGTCATATCTTAATTTTAGTCAATTTTGTTTATTTTCTTATACCAATTTTAAATTGAAACCATCTCTCTGTGTATAAATATATGCAAATACTCTTCAAACTGGACTTGCAAATTAGCTTAGATATTTAGTAGCAAGGCCACTATTCCCGCTATGGCCTCAAGAAATTGATTATGGTTTCCTCTACACCTAAATATACATAATATACTTGGTGTGAGCTATATTCTAAAACTTTTATGTTTGTGTAGATAAATATTATAAAAACTGTTATGTTTGAGTTTTAACGGTTACACACCTCCCTCCTATCCTAATAATACAAGTTCATTTAGCTTATAAGCTCAGTCTCAAACATTATGGACAAGTTGAAACATCCATTTTCGGCCATCATCAGCTGTGGAAAGTCACATTTTGTAGCCGATTTATCCGTCACTTGGACACAATGTGTGACGTTAAATTTGATAAAATGACCTGGTATTGTGCTTCATGGGACCGGGATTCAAACAAAACGAGTCAAGGCCCCGCGTCATATTATGTAAGGGCATGCCGGAAATTGATGACAAGTGTAATGACGCTCCACTGCTGATTATCTTGTATAACCTGATGCGTGAAGCCAAAGAAGTGGTCGTAGATCTTTTCACCAAAGGAAGACACCATCAAAATATTAGCGTCATGTACCCTACACAAAATATATTCCACCAGGGTAGGGGCCAAAGAAACATTTCCTTAAACGAACACTATATCGTGATTTTTTTAAATCCCTGGGATCAAGCTCAGATTCAACACTTAGCACGTCAGGTATGTCCTGAAAACCTATGTGTTTTACAAGAGGCTTACGTTGATGTGACAATTACTCCCTACGGCTATATATTGTTAGATTTCAAGCAAAGTACAACAGATTGGTTCAGATATAGAACACCACAGATGTCAGGCGCTGCATGTACCTACCACGCAAAAGCTATAACACTGACACTTCCCGATTACAGATCATTTCATAAACATGAGTCCCAAAGTTCTGAAGCAAGTCTCTCTGTTGCGTGCGATAAATCACATGAGCCAGCAGTAACGTGTCACCTTGCTAACAACGGCAGACAAGAAACTGATTGACTCTTTTTGCAAGTATGCCTACAACATTTTAAAAGGGAGGGTGCCGTTAAAAAATGCGTAGAAGACAAAGTTACGTGCTTAAAAGCAGGTGTTGCACAAGTTGGTCAAACGAGGAGAGTGCTATAAGAAGAAGAGACGACTACTCGTTCAGAAAGGGGGAGCGTTCCTGCCCTTACTTTTAGCCTCATTAATCAGCTGTGTCCTTGGTAGTAGATAATGGAACACACGAAAAAGATGATATTGGTGTCACCGGAAAAATTACACCGTTACGAGCAACACCACCAACAAGTGGCATCGGCCACAAATATTGTGGTCTCCGATCTGGACAAAGAAATGGAAAAAATCCTCGTTTCAAAACTTTACAAGTCTAAATGAACTTTATGCCAATAAGTGCTACAGTGCTATCTGCACTTTAGTCAGCCCCTTCCACCAACTGAAAATACAACCAAAACAACCCCTGAAGTGTCTCTACTTCCCATCCCGGCTGTATTCTATACTGAAACCAGTACAGGCACGTAAAAAAGCCGAACTTTTAGTATAACATATTATTTCCCGAGGTGTATCTCTTGGGACGCAAATGGGAAGTGAGTATCCACGATACGCCTCTCCATAGATCCAATATCGTGGATTTAGTCAACTATCTGGTCAGAGCAGAAGACACAGCGATCCGTCGGGGAGGGCGAAAGTTTCTCACAGTGCGTTTCAAAAAATAAACGTCCTGAAAGAATTTGTTATAAGCCCGAAACGCTTGACACACATTAAAGCTCCGATGCCTATACCCTAACCACTTACACCATTTCAACGCCATAAGAAGAAGAAA
Organism: Timema bartmani; assembly: GCA_902151455.1. Taxonomy (NCBI): domain Eukaryota; kingdom Metazoa; phylum Arthropoda; class Insecta; order Phasmatodea; family Timematidae; genus Timema; species Timema bartmani. The sequence goes on from CABFWB010008087.1 coordinate 9,018, forward strand.
CTGAAAAGGGTGGACGAAAACAGGTGGCTGCTTTTCCGAGCTTAATGGACCGTTTATCCGACATCAACTACGACTCTTCTCATTCTGTAGGGTTTGTAGGGGTGGCGTTATTCATAAAGGCGTCCAAGAAAGATCCGGCCAAATTACGAGAATTGCTTCGTGCACGGGACGCTTATACCCTACACAAACCTGTGATAAAAAGGTTTCCATGTAACAAGTACGTGTTGTCAAACATTTACGACCTCTAGCAAGCTGATTTAAACGATATGCGAAGTCTCGGAAAATACAATAACGGTGCAGTGTACTTGCTCACCGTCATAGACGTGTTTATCAAGATGGCCTGGGCGAGGACATTTACCTTCAAGACGGGGGACGTCGTGTGGGACGCCTTTCATGACATTTCCAAACAAAGTGGCCGTAAACCTCTAAGTTTACTGACGGAAAAGGGGGAAGAGCTCACGTCACGTCTAGTCCGGAAATTATTCAATAAAGAGGGCGTGTATTACTAAACCAACAATAATCTTGACTTGAAGGCAATAATCTTGGAAAGATTCAATAGAACTCTGAAAGGGCGCATGTGGCACTACTTTACCAAAAATAACACATATCGCTATGTGGACGTCCTCCAAGATTTCTTTGACGCTTACAATGGCGCAAAAGATTATAGTATCAAGATGGTTCCTGCAGACATTTCAGAAACAAATATGCTTTAAGTCAGTGATAATCTATACGGAAAGTGGTGTCAAACTTTAATATTAAGCCAAAACTCAAAGTCGATAACACGGTGAGTATTAGAAAATTCCAAACGCTGTTTAAAAAGGGCTACGAGAGCAATTGGAGCGAAAAAAATTTCAAAAGTTATCAGTGTAATGTTGTGAAAGCCAGTCATCTACAGGATGACAGATCTTGACACCGAAGAAGTGGAGTAAAGGTTTTACGAACCCGAACGCGTACGTCTCCCTAAAACAATTAAAGTTGATAAAATACTATGTGTCAAGGGTAAAATCGCCAGAAATAAAGTATACGTGCAGTGAAAAGGTTACCCCGCCATGTTTAATTCTTGGATTCCTGTCAGCTACGTCAGCGCCCTAGCATGAAGGACCAGTTTTATATTACTTTTCCGAGCAACAGCTCTATGGGATATTTCCCAAAAAAATACCCTCGCGAATTTCACCACTCAACTACCCTACCGTCTTACACTCGACGGACGGTGGGAAGTCACTCTCGCCGAATTCTAATATACTTGATCTTTCACCACTGCACCCGAGGGTCAAAATATTGTATGGTACAACTGGGTTGACGCTAACGGCGTGGAATTAATATTCAAGGATCACATCCCACCTGGAAATTACAAAACTATCCATGAATTGGTCAAAGCCCTAAACGATGTAGAGGCGTTTACAGGTGATTGTGGAGCTGTATTCAAGTACACAAACCCTAATAAAAAAAGTGTAACCTTGTTTCTTCTTCTACAAATATACAGCTGCTGACTCTATCTAGTCAACTAAGTCTACAGTTCGGTTTCGACCCTAAGACTAATCTGATCAAATTCCCAAAGTCACCGTACGCCGCCAATATTCTACTAGGCTTGCCCTCGCAAATGTACGTCTACACGGATATCGTCGATCATCAACCCGTGTGTGACATTGTGGCACGGCTTATACGTATCGTCGGTATCAACAACACAAACTATCTCTACGGCATACATAAGACAGTTAGCTATACTTTGTTGCACTACGTGCCCGTACTTAAAACGGAAATTGAAATCCTTGAAATCAATATAAGAACAGACACTGGTGAGCCTGTACCATTCGTGTTTGGAAAAGTGTGCGTGAAACTTCATTTTCAACGCTCCTCAACATCAACTGTCCCTACCAAAGGTACTGCGTCAATCAGGCTGGAACAGGACTATCTTTGATCTACCACGTCCTTCCCTATCAGCGCGGGCACGGAATAGAAAGTTTTTCTAGTGGCCTTTTCAAGAGCGTCGTAACATTACTGAGAAGTGGTGCTAAAGCCATTGGAAAACAGGTGCTTCATACGGGTATCAACGTGCTCTCCAACGTCACCAATAAACGTCGTCCTTTCGAAGAGGCCCTACGCCATCGTGTCGGTGAGGCTGGATCAAACCTGAAACTCTAGTTGGAGCAGAAGATCAACACACTGATGACCAGTTCAGGCTATAAAGGGCGTCTTAAGAAACACTGACGTCAGTCTTCTGTCATTGTCCGACGTAAAACGGTCATGAAAGAAGCGATAGATATTTTCATTTAAATGTCGTTTCTACACCCCCAGGCCTACGAGTGTGCCAACAGTGAACTCGATCTCTTTTCCGTCCCACATACGCAAACAAGTATTTAAGGTGGACAATGGATCCAGTACAAACCGTCTCTTCCTTCACCAATGATTCGCCCATCGAATTTATCGTTACCGGTCAAGGCGAGTTCTATATCGAAATTTCACAGACTATGCTCTATCTCAGGGCGGCTATCATGTAAGCCGATGGTGGCACTTTCACCGAGTTGGATCAAATCTCTCCCGTCAACTGCTGGTTACACTCGCTATTCACACAGGTGGATGTGTTTTTAAACCAAAAACTAGTCTCAACGCCCAGCAACACGTATGCTTATAGATCGTATATTAAGACGCTGCTCCATTACAACAGTGAATCCAAAAGAACACATTTGATTTGCGATCTGTAGTTAGCAGAAGCCCCGGAAACTTTGAGGGGGTTAACACGGGCAGCAAGGGATTTGAGGCTCACTGCAGTTTCACTGCAAAAAGTAAGACCGTGGATATTTTTGGGTATCTACATGGTGATGTGTTTAACCAAGACAAATACCTTTTGAAAGGCACCGAACTTAGATTCAAGTTGGTCCGTTCCAGAGACGGTTTTAGTCTTATGGCCGTCCCTGAAATCCCGGTCTTTAAGGTTCACATCGTTAAGCCTGTCTTCTAGTGTGACGTGTCAAAGTAGCACCTTCTTTACTGTTGGCACATGGCAAGGCATTAAATGTCAGTCCCGCAAAGTATCCCTTCACTCACGTGGAAGTAAAAACACTCACTATTCCTACGGGTGTGCAAGGAAAATCACTGGAAAAAGTATTAACGGGACAGTTACTCAAACGATGTATCGTGGGATTTTTATCATACGCTATGTTCAATGGAGACGCCACCAAGAACCCGTGCAACTTCCAAACATAGGAGATGAACCATTTCTCATTGTACGTGGACAGGGAACAAGTGCCGTCGAAACCGTTACAGCCCGATTTTTCAAACAGCAACTAGGCCATGTCCTACCACAAACAGTTTTCAGGAATGGTTATCCATTTCATGAACGAAGGTAGCGAAATCACACGGGAAGCCTTCCCTAAGGGATATCATCTCATGGCTTTCAATCTCACACCTAATATGTTCACCCACATGACATCGCATTGGAATTTATCGAGATATTGTTTTCTGAGCATCGATGTGACCTTCACCAGAGCTATCACCTGAACCGTCAACTGTATCGTATACGAGGAGCTTGCCAACATCATCACAATCAACAAGGACAGAAACGTCGTGACCGATTATGGGAGTTAATATAAATAAAATCCCTCCCCTTACACCCGTCATTTAAATTATGGACGTCAATGTAGATTTCCAGAGCTTCATTGACGACAGCAAACAGTTTATCGTCAAGGAACTGGGTGTTTTATCTGTTTGTGGTACATTGCTTCAACATTGGGTTTTAGAACCCCCATAGGCTATAGAGGAACTTTCCACCACTGCTAAAAACCAAGCCAACTATATCGTCAACAAACTGCACGCTATTCCTTGGGGTAGGGGTATTTTGGATTACAGCCTGCTCGAATCCCTTATCTCCCGTGCCACAACGAGTGCAGAAACCGTATATATGTCAAGAGGGCAGAAAAAAGGTTTCTAGACAAATACACGCCTACACCTGCCATAGACCTAAATGACAGAGGTTGATCGTCATGGAAAACACTTAAATTGGGGCGCATCATGGGCTTGGCACATAGTTCTATTTGGAATTTTTGTACGGCCTTCATCGTTTGGGGACTTCGAGATTGGATGATTTAAGATGGACCGCACACCATAAGACGTGCACTTAAAACAAACCCGTGGTTCCGTTCGGTACGATCGGGTGTTATTCCCTGCTGATAAACTACCCGCAAGAATAGCGTGACCTGCTTCTCTCGTCATCAACACGAATCCACACACCAAACCTGGGACGCATTGGGTCGCCATCTTTATCGACAAGAACGCTGTGGGATAATACTTTGACAGTTATTGGTTTCTACCCCGCATAAAGGCACATATGGCATGTATAAGCAAAAACACTTCCCGCACGTCTCATAGAACGATACAACTACAAAGTATAGCATCAGACGTTTGCGGCCATTTATATCTAAGGCACTTTTTCTATCGCGCCCAGACATTCCAATAAAAACTTTCCTCTCCCTATTCTCACCCACCAATCATACAGGCAACAGCGCTAAGGTGTTGAGAAATTACAAAACATTTTCAAGACGGTAGGGTCCTGCCTGCCCTCAAGAGGCTGCATCCAATCAGCATGCGCCTTGTTTCACCCTATAAAAGGGGCGTCCCGACGGCTTGCCGGCCATAATCACGACTGTCGTTGAAACGATCAAACATCATTGAGGATCAAGACGTTTGCATCCTCAAAGCAAAGCCGATGAAGCCGCTTGCCATCACCAGTATTTTCAACACACTGTTTCCGCTGGACGAAGTCAACGCCAAGTGCGTCATCGTCGTTATGAGCGTCAAGAACAACTTAACGCCCTATGTCCAGCTAGAAAAATGAGGAGGGAATTGTGCAGTGTCTAACCGTACAGAGTGACAAGAAATGGGCAACCTCATGTCGGTCATATCAAAGTTTTTCAACAACACGCAACCTCCTCATAAGATTAGTCTGACTAATTATGAAATCTCTCTTAGATGCATTTGCGGTGACCGTATGGTCGTCATCAGCGAGAAACAAGACGCCGGACTCAAATAAGTCGCCTATCTAACACTTAGCTGGGTGCGTGTGTGAGGTGTGGAACCTCATCGATGTCTTCATCAACTGATGGGATATGTGGTCGACACCCGTTGCACATTATTGCAACGATTTGATCAATACATTCGTCGTGGATGTATGTGACACGCTAACAGATTTACTAACACTTTTAAGAGACAATGTAGAAACACGTATGAACGAATATATGCGTCATTCCTGTAAAAGTGTATAGTAAATATTATGTATATCTGTGAAACCTTTAATGTATAAAAAATATATGTTTGTTATATCGTGTTTTATTCACGCAAAACCTGTTTGTCCCTTACACGTAAGGTAATCAGATACTAGTTTCGACTTTTCAGGACACCAAACTGGCACTAAGCATAAAGAGTTTTAATGACACAATCGATTCTTTTCTCGACTTGTCTTGTTGAGCCGCCAAACTGATGCCAGATATAAGTCATCTGGGAACACCCACTGCCGGGGAGGATTTTGGCACTACCCATTCCTGTCTCGACACTTCTATTCGGCAAACTGGCACCGCACGGTTTCCCTTTATTATTCTTGTCTCGATTTGTCAAACCGCCAATTTACAACGGTGAGCGGTCGATTCGTGTAACACAGCATAGATTTACCGTTACTCGTCAATGGTACTCTCGCATCCACCGAGTGGTGATGTACTCTCAGGAATTCGCCAGTTGGGGGTAGGGTTTTCCTGAACAAAATTCTGGTACACATTCTACTTGGTCTAATTATATCAAGTAGAATATCTAAGGAAGTCTTTGATTGGATGACCGTTCTAACAGCCCCACGAAAGATATCGAGGTTCAAATCCCGTAGGACACGTCGTCTAAATATCAGGCTCCTCTAATTCTGGCGGGGGTGTTGTAATCAAATCCCTCTGGTGGGGGAAGTTGAAATCGAATCCCTGCTGGGTAAACTGTTGTTAGTTTCCTCTCTAGGTAAAATGCTGGAACAATTTCTTAATCATCCCTACCACATTATCTTAGTTACTATATAGATGCTTAGCCAGGAAGGGTGCGTGTAACTCATCTAGTCATGACAGGGAGATCCTGGGTTCGAATCTCGCTCAGGTGAACTGGGGTGGTTTTCTTCTCTCCCTCACTCCACGTAAACACTGAAATATTTCTACCTTACTCCTCCACCAACAGTGGTCCATGTTGGTATGGTGGATACCTACATCCACGCATGTCAAATGACGATATAATACAACCCATTTTAGTAGACTTTTGTGGGAGATAGCGGCCCCTAACTGAAGCTTCCATTTTTAGAGAGGCACCTGATTGTGCAAAATCAGAACTGTGCCAATGTTTTTTAGTTATGACATCACCCTAATGAGCGATAACGTCACCGGGAAAACCCAATTGACAGGGGAGGGTTGCGACATCATTAAAGATCATGATCTATTCTTGTCTCGACTTGTCTTGTTGAGCCTCCAAAATGGCACCAGGGTTGCGATGATGCCACCGAGAAAAACCCATTACCACATAAAATGTGGGAAGGGGAGGTTGATGTTTGCGACACCAAAATAAATTCAGGGTTTTGTGCGAGGGAGCCAATGTTCACATTCTACGCTAAACGGCCGTCGAGATAAGATGATCCTGCATGTTCCCACCCTCAGTAGCATAGCCAACTTTTTATGGGACGTCACGGGAGGAGTGCCCAACGCCTTGGAATACACGCTCCCCCACCAATAAATAAAAAACTCCCACACCAATAAATAAATAAAAACTCCCGAAAATAAATTCCAACGCCAGTCCCAATCCTACGCAGACACACTATCTAATGGCACACATTAGAACCAATGAACACACATAAAAAACAATGCGCACAAATAAAATCCAATGCGCACAAATAAAAAACTAATGGGACAGGAACCAACAAGTTTAGACAAAAATAAAACACATATGGGAATAACATTTTGTAGAAAGGGATTCAGAGAATAGGGGGGAGCCAATCACAGGCCAGGGCTATTTATATCAGCCAATCAGATCTCTGTAATATCTGGCAATACTAGCTACTGGTGTCATCTTATGTTTGGAATTGAGCTGCACTTGAGATGCATTAAGTCTAACTGCGAATTTGGACCTATCTTTAATTTCAAGACAAGTCTTTCTCATGTGGATAAAATTAAAATATCTTAAAAATCAAATATCTCTAATCTTCACCCTCCTGCGAGCCTCGAGCGTGTTCTATTTTAGAGGTAGGGGGTGTATCAGTCACAATACGACACGTACGTTGCGAGGGTATTTGATTAAGTGAAAAATGGAATTAACATTAATAGGAAAGGTATTAGGTTACCTGTTACAGATAGAAAGGGACAGGAAGGTGTAGCAAGCTAAGAGGGTCCTATTAGACCTAGTGGTCTGCTGGTCACCAGTAGGTCAACTCAGTCACTCGACCCCATTGACTAGCTCTTGCCCTAACATATACCACGTGTTTATGGTAATACTGTCCGTTGAGCGATCTCGCAACCTCTGCTGGCATTATCCATTACGTGGCATCCAAGGTGGGACCAACTGGGCTCATACCAAGGTCTCCCGCGTTGCGACTAAAACACCTAGCTCACCCGTCAGCTGCCAGTAAATCCTTGACTACTTCCTCGCGTTATCTTGACTTCAGGTCCCCTTCAGTGATCCTCTCGATCACCTGAGCCAATCAGGTAGCTTGAACGTTACACAAGATGGGTTGAGATACTGTTAAACCAGCAAGTATCAGTGGAATTTAGTGTTAGGCATATTTCCCAGCTCTCCGCCAAACCATGCCGGTTTGCGGTACTATGATATTTAATTCAAGCATCGTTAGTATGCTGCACTGCCCGATTTATATTACTAAAATCATGATTTTGATTCTATCTCTAAAATCAATAGTAATGTGCTGGCTTATGACTGATTTTTAAAATTCGGAATTTTTAGAAAAGTATTCTATATACTTAGTTCAAAACAGATATAGCTTTTTATATGTAAGTAACACTGTATACTCTTCTTTTTTTTTCAGACAAAAATATGTTTAAGGATAGTTTCCATATTGCTAATTTTTGAAAATTTTATTATTATATTTTTGAAATATTAACAAACTATTCCAAAACTTATGAATGATTAGTGTTTTAAGTTGTTATTTTCTGAATAAAAATCATTTAAGGATAGACCTACTTGATTGAAAGCATTTTTTTTTAAATTTGTTTACTAATTACAATAGACTAAATCTGTACGATTGTGTCGTAATATTTATTTAATCAGTATTAGCTAGATTTGGTATTAATGGTTGCGATAGTAAAAACATTACTAAGAGAGTTTAAGATGTGATTTATCGATTTAATGCTAATCTTTATAAAATTTTCTCATCCATGCCTATGAATGTTGAATCTTTATTCTTTAAGTGATAAAAGGTTAGGTTTCGAATACTAGTGAAGGGTGACATATTATTTATGAAATACAGATTGGAGTAACTCACAACTCACAGTCGCTAACAATCTGCTTGTCGATTTAACTTGCATGTAAAAATATCATTTTTTTCATGTTAGTTTTATACTAAGGCTAAAAATGTTTTATTCAATTCTTTTCTATTGAAATTTGGATAGTAGCACGTTCGATGATAGTAATTTGATTTGATGAGTCTGTGCAAAATCAAAGACATGGCAGCATGCGATAATTATATCCAAAGATAGCAATGTCATTGTTTCTTATGGAGATAGTTTTTTTTTAATTGTAAATAAGGAAGCCAAACTCCACTTCATTGGGAAATATAAAAGACAGACCCAGTTGATGTTAAGTTGTGCAGTCTTACTCTTAGAAAGATCTACGCACTCCTACATGATGTTCAAGGTATACATATCAAATAATATATAAATACATTCCTAGAGTTTATATTATATTATATACACTATAAAAATGTACACTAATCCAAAGGAGTTGAATATATTCAACATATCAGTTGTTATTACTGAATTGTATTCATCAGGTTGAAATAATTATCTTCAGGGTTACTTTATGTAATTAATAACAAATATTAGTTATATTATTCTTAGTAGAGTGTGATGGCTTGAAGTTGATTTCGTATTAATAAATGATTGACAATGTTGAAACAACTAATTTATTAAATTAGATAGGTTCTCATGAGGTAAATAAGTAATATAAGGATTTTTAAAATCTACAAAACAAACATTTGTTGTGAACCAATAAAGGCAAATAAAATTCGTAGTATGAATATAAGAAATGTACATATTTCGAAACGATTAAAATAATAGATTTTAAGGGTAATAAATAAATAACTAATTTTAAATGTTCTATAAGAGGCGAATATTATCAATTGTAGGTAACAATTAATAAACATCGAAATACATGATACAAAATATGCTCTATAACAATATATACACCTTGATATTATTACGAATAGACACCTGGCTCAACTTTTAGAAAATATAAATATATTTTTTGGCGGTCAAAAATGAAATAATCCTACCATATTATAAGTGTAACTTTACGGGTATTGATAAAATTTCGGAAAAGACATGGCTTCAAATAACATTACTTGATGTAGGAATACGTAAAAATAGAGCTAGTAGTATTTTATAAACCTTTTATATTAAAATTTGTGAATGTTCACTACACGATTGAAGAGAGCGTAACTGATATTAATTCAAAGTTACCTAAGCTCTTTTTACATTTTCAGATATGATGTCATTTGTCAGCTGTCACTTTTTATAGATAATATCAAAACATATATAATAGTTTAGTAAAAATCGTAACTGGCCATAAAATAATACGTTATAATTTACCAAACTATCCTTATCCATGTTCTTAATGTTCCTATTGCAAAATATATAATGGCAGACAAATATACCAGCCTGTAACTATTAAAAAATGTTGTATAGTAATAATTTTAATGAATTATGTTTATAGTTAAGTACTATCTTATTTTATATTTTAATGTATTATAATTTAATACTAACTTATTTATGTGTTAATGTATTTTAATTATTGTAATATCCTATTTTAATCAAATAATAATTCATCATAGCATAGAAAGCAAAAATGTTTTCCTGTGTTTTTGTATTTACAAATTTTCTTAAGCTAGAAGTTCCAAAACCTATCTAAAATGAATTTGATTATTTTTTCTTCTCAACATAATTTGTATAGAAAAATGCATTTAGAATAAAATTAATCTTTAGTTTATTTGATGCTTTCAGAGAACAAGGACTAGACTATATTTTTACAATTATATTATTCATCAAAACACATTTTATTCGGGGGTGTAAAACTGGGATGATTGATTTGGGTGTTACAAGCCCCCCTTAAAAATAGATATGTATGCCGAAGGTGGCTTCTTAAGAATATCCACTGGATCTTTAGTTTAGATCAAAACCGTTTCCGATCAAATTTCCATGCCCATGTGTTAGGAGAGCCACATTCAGCAGTGCTGTCATACCATATAAAGAGGGACAACTTCATTTCTGAAGATGCCACAAGAACATTTTAACATTCGGCCCCAAATCGTTGATATCCACAGATTTTGTGTATTTTCTGTATTGAATTGCATATAATTTTCTTTTATAAGAATAAAACAATAACTTTATGGTGTACACTGCGTTTACCCTGAAATGTAGCAATCTTACCTTGTCGGATTACACTATGGCGTCGTCGCTTATAAGATAGGATTATAGTGTAACCAATCAAGGTGAGCCTTTTACCTTTCAAGGTAGAAGGAAGTGTTCAAATGAATTTGTTTTTACCACCGCTTATAGCTACTTGTTCGGATAGTATAAATACGTATGTATTTTTTACGCTAGGGTGGTGTTGATATGGAAGGTAAAATATAGAGGAAATGTACCCATTATCGTGTAAATGGAGAGTTGAAAACCATTTAAGAAACGCTATATACAGTACTACTCTAGTATGCCCGTTCATCCCAGTATGACCTTGAACATGTTGTTGTTATTGCAACCTGTATCCTGTTGCCCCGCCCCTGCCCCCCGCCCCCGCCGTTGTTATTGTCCTGTTGTGACGTCACCTGTTGGTCTCATCTTGTGAGGTATAGTCCGT
>CABFWB010008088.1:0-14530 GCA_902151455.1 Timema bartmani
CAACTGATCAGGAAGGGTTTCATTCCAAGCCAACTGATCAGGAAGGGTTGCATTCCAAACCGACTGATCAGGAAGGATTGTATCCCAAGCCAACTGATCAGGAAGGGTTGCATTCCAAAGCCGACTCATCGGGAAGGTTTGCATCCCAAGCCAATTGATCAGGAAGGGTTGTATACCAGCCCGACGGATCAGGAAGGGTTGCATCCCAAGCCAACTGATCAGGAAGGTTTGTATCCCAAGCCAACTGATCAGGAAGGGTTGCATCTCAAGCCAACTGATCAAGAATGGTTGCATCTCAAGCCAACTGATCAAGAATGGTTGTATCCCAAGCCAACTGATCAGGAAGGGTTGTATCCCAAGCCAACTAATCAGGAAGGTTTGCATCCCAAGCCAACTGATCAGGAAGGGTTGCATCTCAAGCCAACTGATCAAGAATGGTTGTTCTAATTAATATATTTTTGTCGTGGAATCGCTTTATAAACTGACTATTTCAGACTTATAATATCAATTTACATGTTTTATTTCACATTTCGCGAAGAGATATGCTTACTTAAAGTGATATTGACAAATCTGGTTTTAATCTATTTTAATACGCAAAGTAAACTGGATCAGACACATCTGTAGGAGGAACTGTCTTCTGCACAACGTCATGGAAGGAAAAGGAGGATTCAAATACTAGATGACTAGAAGGAATGAAGAAAATTATGGGAGCTTAAGGAGGCAGAGGACAGGGCGCACTGGCGGTCTAAGTTCACTGACAAAAGGAATGGTCCTGTCGTAAGACAGAACACCTGATAATAATTAATATGGTTTCAAGCTGTATGATGACATATTAGTTATCTTCTCAGATTTTAAACTTTATTAAATGGAAGATAATGTACATTTTCCCTATTTATTTATTTATTTCCTATCTGTGGGAAAAAACTGATTAGTTGGTAAAAGCTTTTATTGAAGTCATTGGCAGTACTTTACTTGTGTAGAAGGAGGGGCAGTTAACACAAAAAGGGTATTTTAAAGAGGTTTAGCCTCCCAAGCCTAAGGGGTCCAGTGAAGTCGACAAATGTTTGAAAACTGGGAACCCCCTAGAAGTTACTTTGAGTGTTCCTTGTCTTGATTTTGTTTTTAAATTATACTTCTCTCAAAGATATTTTAAGTGGTCTTAGCACAGAACCATTTAAAAAATTTGATGTCTCCAGAAGCTATTTGCAGTTTTATAAAAGACCATATTTCAGCTTGGTATTTGAAAAAAATCAGAGTGGAGTGAAATTAATCTATCAAATTCAACATATTTTATTCTATGGGGGCCATAAAACCCCTCCCTTGTACGCCAGTTCAGCTACCACTGATTGAAGCTGCCTTTGTCATGTTAATAGTTAAAAAAAAATCAACATTCTAAAACATCTTGACGATGTGTTTCATTATTAATTTTGACTCGAGGTTATTCAAAAAGGGAAAGTATTTTGGATATCATGTGCTTGGGAGAAGGTTGGGAAAACTCCCCTGAATGTACCGGGTCTGTATTGACCCCTGACCTCACTCTCTAGGTCATACAACACATATAACAACACTGTTGTCACGGCTGGGACCGACATCTGCCCAAACGGTCGAGGGGTAAACATGTCACACTTTTACTTGCTTGAGATGTAAGTAGTCAGTAACCAAACTGGTGGCTCTTCAGACTGGCAACATCCTGGACCTGCATAAGAGAAGCCGGCATTGAAGACCAAACGAGATTAACGACATTGCCTATTTTGAAACTGGTTTGAGAAACGGGTTGCATCTTAACTTGACGTCCTTTAAACATTCTAACTCACTATAACACTTTGACGCCGATGAATGAAATGGAAAGAGAGGTAACACACTGTGCATCTCACTCTGCGAGGTCCTCTTGTTTATCTTCTGATAACACTTCCCCTTTTCCGCTGACGAGTATAAACACTCCCACAGTTATTCGCGTCTGGACAACATTGATTTGTATTTCAAAATACACTTTTCCTTGTTTCCTATTCTATGTAAACATAATCTTCCACGGGATGTTTTAATCTAAATCTTGGCAGGAAGATTTCTACCGGACATTTTCGTGAATACATTTAATATTTATAAGCAAAATATGATTTAAAAAATTACTTCAAGATTTAAAAAGAATTTGTAAGAAAATAATTCAAGACTATTTTTAGAATCATTTATATATTTTGTTTCAATGCTCATTATAACTCGCTGAATAAAAGATAAATAGATTAACATGGGAAATACTATCTTGACTTTTCGTTATGTCATAGGTAAGCAAACGTCGTTAATGTGGACTCAGACTGCAGACAGTTTAACGACAACCTTGCGTTCTTTTTTTGATAGAAGTAAAGTTTATAATATCTTACATTCTACAGGTTGTCCATAGAGTCCGGAATCACGTATAGCGGAGTGCCTTCTACATAATCTCCGACCACTTTCAGACATGTTTATAAATGGTATACCACATCACTTACATACAAAGAAGAATATCTGGATCTACAGTTGCGAGAACGTTGGAAATTCGCTTCTGCGGATGATGCAGATTTTTTGTTTTTCGTAGAATGAACTCTTTACGGTCGAGGGAAGCAAAATCGAAAAATGGCCAAATCACGATGAGCTGAACTTGGCCAACGACCAAAATCGAGAGATGGCCAAAGCATGATGAGCTGAACTTGGCCAACGACCAAAATCGAGAGATGGCCAAATCACGATGAGCTGAACTTGTCCAGCGACCAAAATCGAGAGATGGCCAAAGCATGATGAGCTGAACTTGGCCAGCGACCAAAATCGAGAGATGGCCAAATCACGATGAGCTGAACTTGTCCAGCGACCAAAATCGAGAGATGGCCAAATCATGATGAGCTGAACTTGGCCAACGACCAAAATGTCCAACGCAGGACTGCATCCTCTTTCATTACGGTATCAGTGACACACGTTTCGGTGGTCGAATGGTCTGAGGCGTCACTCTCCTAATAGACTGAACTTCCGATGACGGGGTGAACGGGGTTCGAAACTTGGTCAGGTGTACTGATGGTGGTTTTTCCAAAATGGTAATCACACCTTCCCTCCACGCAAATATAAGAACACAGTTTATAAATTCAGACTTTCCTCATTCCTAACTTCTTCCTTTGTGAATCTGTCCTGAGACAGGTGCCAACTGGAGATCTTCCACTTTCCTCGGTCCTGATGTCTTCTTTCATCCTTTGTTAGCTTCTTCCTTTCCTGATATCTGTTAAAATTCCATACCTTCTTCTTCCTCTTTTCTCCTCTATCTTCCCTTTCATGATCCTCTTCTTTAAACAATCCCTATGTAGTGTGTAGCCCAACCAAGACGTTTTTCTCTCCGTTATCAGCCTTATCAAGTTCCTCTCCTATCCTTCTCAACACTTCCTCATTCATCACCCTGTGCATCCATTTCACCTTCTCCCCAACCACCTATCAAAACCCGCCACATATCTTTGTTCCCTCTTTCAGATTTTCTCTAACACATTAGGTTAATTAGTACATATGGTTAATTAGTACATATGCGTGCAACCCAAACGGGACGCTTGGTGCTAAAGAACTAATGTTAAAAGTTGATTGATATTCTTCAAGATTGATCCGTGTAAGGAAGATAAGTTGCGAGATGTAGACATCAGTTCTATATTGGAACTAGCGAGCGAGGCCTCTGGCTCATCCAACTGGATCTTCTGACCTCAGGAACAAGTGTAACACGAATGAGAGAAAGAGAGAAAGTTTCATCTCGAGCCAAGATCCATTTGTTTACCCCACGTGAGTTCAATTATTCAAGTCTTTGTTGACAGGAGGATAAAATGAAAAAAATAAGAAGTAGAAAATAAATAGGTAGGGGGGGAGGAGGGGGTTAGTATGATTGGAAAGTATAGACACTGGCAGAGCCATTTGCCCTTACGAGGGGGAAAGGGGGTTCTAAAATATAGTTTAATAGCGTAACTTATAATCACTTATGTTTTGATTAACCAAGATAAGTGAGGTCCTGTTTTAACTTATACTTTTGGCATTGTCTGTCTGTTTGTCTGTCTGGCCGGAACTTTGCTAATCGATGGATGTTGAAGGAATGAACCAAATTTAGCAACATTTTGTAGGAACTGTCTATGAACCCAACGTCCTTAACCATGTGACCAACACGTATTAAATTTCAACCCACTTAAAGTTTTATCTGTTGGGATAAGGAAGGAGTTTCCATCTCGGAGCGCTAACATTCACCCCATCCCTCTCTAATACAGTTCAAACGCCTGATATTGACTTTTCAAGTCCTTGTATCGCCTTCACATTCTTCTAGTGAAGGATCCTTAGCAACCAACTTAATGTCTCAAGGAGGAGTTACCTCTGGGGTTAACCCTTGGCTCGAACTAACTCTACATATTAGTAACTGACTCGACTCCTCAAGTCCTTGTATCGCCTTCACATGCTTCTATCCTTGCCTTTAAGGATCCTTACCGGTGCGCCATGACCTGGGAGTTAACACGCATGATCGACTCTGATCATGCGCACTAAGTAACTATTCCTGTGATCACCTCCCTTTTATGTCGGTCTTTATCTGTGGTTTTAATTAAATGATGTCATATTTATACAGTAATAAAAAGGTGATCGCATACTTTGAAGTCATCTCCTGGATAGTACAATTTCAAGGCCATTAATTGACGAGTGTTTTTGGATCATTTAGAGATCTGAACAGGTTATTTTGAGTGTTCTTGTATTATTCAGAGGTTATTTTAAGTGTTCCTGTATTATTCAGAGGTTGTTTTAAGTGTTTCTATATTATTCAGAGGTTATTTTAAGTGTTCCTGTATTATTCAGAGGTTATTTTAAGTGTTCCTGTATTATTCAGAGGTTATTTTAAGTGTTCCTGTATTATTCAGAGGTTATTTTAAGTGTTCCTGTATTATTCAGAGGTTATTTTAAGTGTTCCTTTATTATTCAGAGGTTATTTTAAGCGTTCCTGTGTTATTCAGAGGTTATTTTAAGTGTTCCTGTATTATTCAGAGGTTATTTTAAGTGTTCCTGTATTATTCACACAATTTTGATACACTAACACAATCTAATTAAAAACAAAGTAGATTCGTTTTGAAAATATTTTCAGCTGTCTGATAAAATACCATCCCTAATTTAAAAAAGAATATACAATATTATTTTGTTTTCTCGTACAGAGAGAGTATTACATTCTCGAAACTTTTCTGCCTCGAGGTTCTACGATAGATCTTGAGGCTATATGTGGCCCAAACACAAAAAAAAGTTGTTCTACTTATTCTGTCTGTTCTTAGGGATACAGCCAAAATGTTTTGATGGATTTGGTCACTTTAACGATTTTGTTTGAAACTGGTATCTGGGGAGCATTCGACTTAGCGAAAAAATATGTAAATAAAAAAACACTGTAGACTTGTTTTTCCGGTAAAAATTCGTTTAAGTGTAGTTTACTAATGACTCATTTTTGAAAACGTAAATTATATTTTAGAGAATGGATCTAAAAATATCATTTGAAATATATTTGGGGGTGCTTGAAGTGACAATTAACATTGCACGTTTAGTTTACGGTGGGGTCGAGGGGAGGGAATCGGTTTAAGGGAAATCTACTGCTAAATAAATTTTGAAAATGACCCTGATATTTTGTTTAAATTGTGTTTGGATAATTTCTTTACATAAAAATATACATTTGAGGGTGGTTTACAGATTTTTGAAAGCGTTGCCATAAACTACAATATATTATATTAGAAAGTATTTACAGTTGTATAGGAGAACTTTTTAGCACCACGTCTTACTGCCCATTCGGGTCATACCCTTATGAACTAATTAGGATAGTGTTCAATGGATGAATAAGGCTAAGTTTAGAGGTTGTGTACCCACATTTTCATGGAAGGAGAGTGGAAAATCATTTAGAAAAAGCCACCCTCATTTACCAGACCTGAATTTTAACACTCATCTCTCTGTGATTGGTAGTCCAGTCTATAGCGAGAGTGACGCCTGAGACCATGCAGCCACTCAAGTGGGTGATCGTAACATCTATCTTGGACAATCACAAACTGCAACCCTGACACTCCGGTACTTGACGTATCATAGCCCCCCCCCCGGCCCCTCGGGGTCCGAACCCATCAGTTCTACTCGGTGGGGCCCAAGAGAGTGGTTAAGGGGTGTCATTCCCCCCTCCCCACCTCTCCCCATAGGGGGGGGGGTGATAAAAAGAAGAGCGGAGTCGCTGTCCTCACAATCCTTTCGTCTTTTTTTTACGAGCAGGCACGTGACGGCGCCACGCGTCGTGTGAGGGCGGTGAACTCCCGGGTGGGGGACGGGGGGGTGTTTTGTGAGACGAGCATTGTCACGTCACACTGCAATATAGATATAACACGTCACAATGTAATAGAGATATAACACGTCACACTGCAATATAGATATAACACGTCATATTGTAATAGAGATATAACACGTCATATTGTAATAGAGATATAACACGTCACAATGAAATAGATATATAACACGTCACACTGTAATAGATATATAACACGTCATAATGTAATGAGATATAACACGTCACAATGTAATAGAGATATAACACGTCACAGTGTAATAGAGATGTAATACGTCACAATGTAAATATGTTGGTCACTCACATGACTGAATTAACTACAAGATAACCGGTCGTTCGTGAAAGATTGAACTACTCGTACAGCATGATTGTAGCTTGTTGATCCTTCGTGAGCGAGGGAACTACTCATTTCACTGAGCTGAACCAGTTTGAACTAATTCCGATTGAGCAGTCTACTGTGATTACAGCGTCTCGAGAGATTGTGGACCAGAGAGGAACATGATCTGTCGCCGGGTAGGCTAGGAGGGAAGAAGGTAACTTGTCTTTCCTCCGTCCTTTATGTGACATCCTATTCCCTCTGGTCTTGATGCCTCGAGCGAGTCCTCTTCTAGGAGGGTAAGGACATCTTAACGACACTGTATTTCCTTTTAAACGAACTATTCAGACGTTTTTACTGGCGAATAAAAACGTTCCTTAAAGATCCTGTAAATCTCTGAAAGAGGGTTTTCAAACAATCATTACGTCCCTCAGGCATACAGGAAGAATGGGGCCTCTATCCCAAATAATTGACGTTTTCTAGAGGTCTTCATCGCAGGGGGATCATCTTCGACTCCAGTATGGGTCTCATGATTACATTTGAGTCCTATTGGAGACGGATAGTGTGTTTGACCTCTGACTTGGGAGCAATCCAGGGTTGGGTGAAGAATGAAGATGACTTCTACACTGGATATAATCTCTGAGGGAACTGCATGCCTACGCTCGTTTTCGTGTGGTTGATCTTCCCTTAAATATAAGACAAGTTTCGCAACGCTGGTTTGATGATGTTGCCAGTAACTTCTTCTTACCCTCAGCACATCACCTTCAGACATAACTGAAAGTGAGGAGATTTGGCAACAGTTAACTGAAAGAGAGAAAGAGCAAATATAAAGCTTTTCTCCTCAAGACCTGCAGTTCCCTCAGAGGTGATATCAGATGTAGTCAACTCGAACAATGTTAGTTAATACATTCTGGTTCCCTCTTTACACCTCATCCTCCACATATACTGATCTCCACATATACTGAGTCTCCACGTGCTACACATACACACAAATACACATACACACCTAAATATACACATACCCACTTTGGTGGCCACATGGTCTAAGGCGTCACTCTCGTGTTAGACTAGACTGCAATAACAGAGAGGTCAGGGCTTGAATCCCTGTCGGGTGTCCTAAGGGTGATTTTCCAAAATGTTTAGTCAATCTCCCTCCATGCAAATGCGGGTACACTTCCTCTAAATTCAAACTTCCCAATTCATTAGCGTGATTAGAACATATGCGTATAACCTGAACAGATAGTAAGACGTAGTGATAAAAAATATACACATAAACACATATACACATACACACATACACACATACACACATACACACATATACACATACACATATACACATAAACATATATATACATATACTCATACACATATACACATACACACATATAAACATATACATTCACACATATACTCATACACACACACATACATTCACACATATACTCATACACACACACATACATTCACACATATACACATATACATGTAAACACACATAAACACATATACACATATACACATACACATATACACATACAACACATATAAACATATACATTCACACATATACACATACACACACATACACACACATATACACACACTTGCAAAGCGAGTGACGGGTTTGTTTGCAATCAGCGCTGACATGTGTTTCAGCTCTATGGGAAAGTTTTTTTTAGCACTTCATCTTACTGTCCTTTGGAGTCGTAGGCTAGGGGGGAAGCTAAGTGGGCAGAGTGAAGGAGGGTGAATTTTACCACATGTATCCGGTATAAGCGGCGCTACCTACTCAATGAATTCGAAGTTATTTTACGTCCCCGCTTCCGCTGACGAATTTACACATTCACTCTACTATTCGCACCTGGACAACTTTGACTCGCATTTCAATAATAATATTTTTCCTGGTTTCCTATTAGAGGTAGACATTTATTTCCACGTACTGTTTTTTAATATACATCCTGGCAGGAATATTACTACTGGACATTTTCATGGATAAACCAAATATCCAGAGTAATAAATCATTAAAAATAATACCTTTACAGAAAAACTACTTCATGATCAGAAACATAATTTTCTGACATTCTAATACTAGTTTTAGAACTATTTAGGAATTTATGTGTTTAGTTTCAGTGTTTGGGCTATATGTTTAAAGCTTGCTGAATAAAGGATAAATACATTAACATGGTAAATCATATTTTTATTGGTCGTGACGTCACAGTTAGGTAACATCACTAAGGCAGGATGAAAGGAGACCACGGAAGAGGTAATTGTTCTTGCAGTTTTGATAGCAAACAATTTGTTTTTTCGACAAAATAAATAAAATATTTCTCCAGTACAAACATAAGAGTCAAATTCTCTTCATATGGTGACATCAACACTTGTTGAATATCTTTCAATATAAGGGTGTCCTGAAATTTAATGAGGAACTTTTTTCATTCTTTTTAAACTTTGTCATCCAATGCGCTATGATCGTGACAAATATCCAACAAATGTTGTGGTCACGATGTGAAGAAAATTTAATTCTATGACACTCACTCACTCACTCACTCACTCACTCACTCACTGACATTAATGTTTACCCACTTCCAGATGAGCTAGAAACTTGAAACTTGGCAAACTTCTAGCTTCTAGCCTGTAACCGACGGGAAAATTCCCAAAAAGTAAAAAAATTTAATTTTTAACCCCGAAAAAAATTCAAAACGGCGGAGTAACTTTAAAGTTGGTGCGGACCTTTCTTTGGAGGTCTCTTGTGGCTAAACGGTAAGACCTATCAAAAACGGATTGCACCAGCATCTGAGGATTTGTCGAGATCCACAAGTTTGGTCCTGTTACTTTTTGTCGTATCTCCATCGGTTATACCTCAGATAGAGCTAGATTTTTTGATTTTAGGTAAATCTCGCACAGTTTCCACAATTTTTAATTTTCTAACAAACCTATGGGACAGCTAGGATCATAGAATTTGTCAGGCATATTGGCACATCCAATTGCCATAATCGTGACAAATTTGATGATTTTAGCTCCCCTATAATTGTGAAGAAACTAAAATAATGTGGGAAAAATACAAAACAATACCGGTAACTTTAAGTTGTTACGTTCAAAACAACGCTGGAATTTCATTAGTTTACATCCACTTGGAAACAAAACTCACTGGGGGCTTGGGGGCGGAGCCCCCAACGAGCAAAGCTAGTTTCGATACACAATCTGAAAATAACACTTATATTGTCTCATGTTCCTCACACTTCCTTCCACCTTAACTTGTTTTAATTCCCGTTGAGGGTTGGTTGGGAATACTAGAGACGAGCTTGGAAAGGGGTTTGTTCCCCTTTCCTCGACACGTGTGGTCCAGGGGGTAACAATTCTGCTCTCCAATGAGTTATTTTTCTCACGAGCAAGTTCAGAGTATAATTATTTTGTTTGTGCTCACATATTCTTGTGATATCTTTCCCCATGGAGTGTAATTTAAATGGTACGTGCTTTAGAGGAGTGTAGGGGTTCTATTCTTGGCCTGGTCTAATAGTATTAGGGTTAAGGGTTGGGAGGGGGGCATGTAACTTATTCTGGGGAGATTATAGTGAAGATGTTGGTCTAATTCCGCTACAAGCCGTCTCATGAATACATAACACACCATAGGCTGAGTCCAGATATTTAAACTGGGATAGCATCTTAAGGGCACCCACTTAATTAAGGTGGGTCGGAAGCGAACGCGATTTAAGGCCAGTGGTGTTTTTTTTTGCAATTTTTATAGCAAAAATAAAATCCAAAATAAATAAAACATTTCTCTGGTAGTCAGGTTTAGTTGAATGTCCTGCAACAGTTTTCTTGAATATCTGTCATGGCCATAGTATAAATTTATTGATTAATATTTTTAAGGTTTTTAAGGTTTGTCATAATATTCTAGGATGCCTATAATAAATATTCAAGAATATAGAGGAAGTGTACCCACATTAGCACGGAGGGAGATTGAACACACATTTTGGAAAATCACCCTTAGGACACCCGACAGGGATTCACGAGAGTGACGCCTTAGACCATGCGGCCACTAAAGTGGGTATGTGTTTATTTAGGTGTGAATGTGTATTTGTGTGTATGTGTAGCACGTGGAGACCAGTATATGTGGTGGAAGGGGTGTAAAGAGGGAACCAGAATGTATTAACTAACACTGCTCGAGTTGACTACATCTGATATCACCTCTGTGGGAATTCAAGAATTGTCGGGAATACGTCACGTAGAAAATAAATTGTACTATGCACCGCACATATTTTATCGCTTCTTTAACTAAAAATGGAGATATTTTACTTAAAGCTCGTAAGTTATGTTAAATGGATTATCAGACATTGTTGCAGAAACGTAACGGAGAAAATAGCATCACCATCTAAGAGCATAAATTAAATAATATACACTGTTACAGAAACATATGAGGTAAAAGGAATATTTATGTCTACCAAAGAGGATAGCATACCTTCATTTAAAATATATATTTGCTTATAGCTCGGAAACTGTTGGTTATATAAAAATATGATTATAATAAAAGTTTTTTATTTAGAATAGTATAGTACTACAACATTGGAAAATAAGTCCCTTTCCTCTGGACACTCCTTTTCTCCAATTGTCCATGTGGTCCATTTCTTCTGGACACTCCTTTTCTCCAGCTGTCCGTGATGTCTATTTCCTCTGGACACTCCTTTTCTCCAATTGTCCATGTTGTCTATTTCCTCTGGACACTCCTTTTCTCCAGCTGTCCATGTTGTCTATTTCCTCTGGACAGTCTTTTTATCCAGTTGTCCATGTTGTCTATTTCCTCTAACAGTCTTTTTATCCAGCTGTCCGTGCTGTCTATTTCCTCTAACAGTCTTTTTATCCAGTTGTCCGTGCTGTCTATTTTCTCTGGACAAGCCAGGGGTACTGTAATTAATGAAAGACGTAGAGAGATAATCAACAGAGCCCAAGACCAAAGCATGATAAAACTCACATTCTATTTATAAAATTTGTCCATAATTTTTAAAATCCCTCCCTTATTGTTCACAAGGTTTGATAAGGTCTAGCGTATGAAGGAACTACAATAGTTACTCCTAATTCCGCCTCGTGTTCCCTTGAACAACGTTCTAATCAGTCGGACCTTAGGGCGTGCTTTAATTGGCATCCCCTTTAATTAGTACTTGTTTCGCCCTCGAGATGCCTCTAGTCATCATCCGTTGCTCTGACGTCATAGTGAATTTTCAGCCATACTTTTCGGTGCAGGGGGGGAAGGTGGGTGATGACGACCTGGTTATGTATCCAACTTTGTCATTTTACAACCAACAGTTGGTTGATTATTTATTCAAAATTTGTGTCGAGGGCTGCCCGAGTTTTTGAGTGCATGTTGAAACGTCCACCTCTTACGCCATCAAACAAAACACTAATTATTTTCAAACTTAGGTTTAACGGCGTCATTTTATTCCTATTCATATGGTTTTTACCCCCTTGAAATTAGGGGATTATACTACTATCGTGGGTTTTAGGGATAACACTGCGGGAGTTCGAGAAATGCCCCTTGCAGTAAAACTTTTCAAAGGGGGTGGGGAGGGTGGATGGACGTAGAAGGAGGGGGGTGGGGCGGGAGAAAGCAGAATCTATTTAGCGTTCAATTTAATGGACCTTGTTAACGGCTGATTAGGTCCAAGTTATTGCCTGTTGTGATAGAATACTAAGCACTCTGTTGGTAACTCGATTAAACTCCCCAAGTTTTATTATGTCTACAGGGTGTTCCATTAACATGCGCAGGCCGCCGGTATGATTTGAACAAGGGGATACTGAAAGTTCAGAACCGTCATCGCGTACGTTCCGGACTGCACACAAAATATTAGTGCCTACCCCACTTATATGTTGTCCATTCCCGTTCTCTTGAGTTATGGTTTAAGGGTTGACCTGGGATGTGGTTAAGTTAAAGCTTATTATAAATCCTATATTTTTTATTATTTCAGATCGGCGTAGTTTTAATAATACAGTTTTATTACTTGCTCCCACGCAATTAGGAAAGTAATCTATCAGACTGTTTTGTTCCTGTCTGAGTTGTGACTTTTAAACACGATGACCTTCACGCATTGCACTCACGGTAAAAAAAAAGTTACCTCTTAGCTATTCATAATATCCGGATCCACGCAAAGACTCAGCACAAAGTTACTTAATATATATTCATAGTCTCCTTTTCTACTCTTTGCAATCATAATAAAAAGTTACTTACTTCCTAGCTATTAGTTTTATCCTACTTTACACAAAGTCTCTTAGAACAAAGTTATCTCTTAGCTTTTCATAATTTCCTGCTCCAAGCATTGATCGCATGGTGCAGCACAAAGCTACCTCCTAGCTTTTCATAATATCCTCGTTTACGCATTGCTCTCACAGTACAATATTACCTCCTAGCTATTCATATTATCCTGATCCACTCAAAGCTTCTTGGTACAAAGTTAACTTCTAGATTTCATAATCTTCTGCTCTAACTCATTGATTGAACATTACTAAGTTACCTCCTAAACATTTGATAATCACTTGCTCTACTCATTGCTTTCACAGCACACAGTTACCTCCCAGCTAATCATAATCTCCTGCTACAACACAAGCCCTGGCCTTAACTTCTTCGCTATTCATATTTTCTTGCTCCATGCACAGTATTAATCTATCCATCCCTTCCCGGCCATAGAGTTCACAGGATTTCATGAATAATGAATGTATCCTGATTCTTTAGTTCCCCGAGAGTTTAGGGTGAGGTTGGGAAAACCAGGCTGGCTTGTTGCATATCGACCCGGTATTCAACCTGCTTTTAGGAAGAACATTTCATGCATGAGCTATGCACCGAGGTAAGCAGGAGAGGCTCATGATCCAATAACCCGAGTAAGGAAGCATCCATTATTTACAGATTTTAGCATATATAGCTCCAGGGAGCTAGGGCCCAACATATCACAAATATTTAGTTTCAAGAACTTTATAAGGGATATTTATGTGCCTGCTTAGGACTATTGTTTTAAAAAAAACTCTCTGAAATGGAAATATTTTGACGATCTCCTTTTATTTTCGGGATTGATATCCCTGACGTTATCTACTTGGTGAATTCGAAGGTATTTTGCGAAGAGGGTTGAATCTTAATTGACGCGCTTAAGCACTCTAGAGCACTATAAAACTTAGACGCCAACTCAAGAAATGGAGGGAAGTAAATGAGTGGTTCAACCGGCAAGCTACCCTTGTTTATCTGCTGATTACACTCCTCCTCTTCCGCTGACGAGTATAAACACTCACTCTACTATTTGCGTTCTGTACAGCGTTGGCTTGCGTTTCAAAACAAGTTTTTCCTTGTTTCTTATTCTAAATAGACAAATGCTTTGACGGACTTTTTTAATCTACATCTTGGCAGGAAGACTCATTCCCACATGACATTTAAGGGAATAAGAAAAAATATCCTGAGCTGTAAAAGATTGAGAAAAAGATGTTTTCAAAGAAACTGCTGAGAGTACAACTGAACTATTTTGTGACAATGTATGGCTATTTTCTGAATTATTTGATAGTTTATTGTTTTTGTTTCAATGTTATATCCTTAAGTCTCGCTGAATAAAGGCTAAATACATTACCATGGGACATCCTATCTTAGCCGTGACGTCACATGTAGGCAACATCCTTAAGATAACATTTTTTTGGCACATATTGCGTTTCACTCGACACGTGTCTTTTTTTTTAAATTTAATACTAGCAAGAGTATTGTGTGTACACCCTTCTCCCCTCATACCCCTCTCAGATCTGTCAATCAAACTGTTTCTTGGACTGTGTAGCGCTCGACTGGAAGGTAAACAACGCAACAAGGAGGACTATGTGTGGTCACACCAACAGGAGGAGGAGGAGGAGGTTTTGGCTTGGAG
>CABFWB010008089.1:0-11263 GCA_902151455.1 Timema bartmani
TAAGCCCCTATCCCAAAAACTACCCACCCCACTATTATGACGTCACTTCCGCCCTGAGGACCGTAAATGATCCCTACTCTAGCCCTCTCTCATTTGTTTGGAAAAAGAATCACATGAATAGGGATTTGATCGCTGGACAATCAGCTATTAAGTATCAATACTTAATCATGAGGTCATTTTAAATATATTCATCTCCAAAGCACCTACAAATAAATAGTTCCGCCACTTGCTACAAGAATGCACTGCATCACAGAAGTGAGTTTATTTTATAAGTTATCTCTAGTAGAGCAAATAAATTTCTTACATTGAAAAAAACACGTATTTAAGAATATTTCGCATATGTTTGGTATATTTTGTTTAATGTATGCACATAGGAAGTTATCTAAATACTTCACAATTAAATATTTGTTTGAAATTCTTAATTTTAGATAACTCTTTAAAGCAGCGGTTCTTAAACCTTTTAGTTTCCGTAGCCCTTTAAACTTATATACATTATTGTGAAGCCCGAAAAAACCCTATTAATGGAAACCGTGAAAGAATTTGTAACTTTAAGACATTTTATAAAATACATTTTATCAAGTCTTCATTTAAATCTATTTGGATTAAACACAAAATGTTTTTTTTAAATCAATAAAATTAGGCTACACCTAGACTTACACCATTTTTTATCAAACATTTATTTTTTAAGTGAGAAGAATGGCATTGTTTACCATTTAGCAAATCTATTTAATATATAGCTTAATAGAGTACAGCTGGATTTGCATGTCTACTTTTGAACTCAATCTGTTGCGATATATATATATTTGGTTGAAGGGTATTTATAAAAGCTAGCTCCCCAAAGATTATAAAGTTTCAAGGAGCCCCTGGCCTATAAGAAGCACATTTTTAGAAAAGCAGCATTGAAGCATTCGTTAAGACTACACAAACTTACACATATCCTATGATTATTTCTTTAATATCTGCGTTGTGTACTACGCATACTATGAAGGAAAATCAAATTAATTTTCATCGATAGATATATTTTGTAATAACATTTGATTATATAAAGCTGAAAACACTGATGCTACCAAAATAAATATTTTTTCAAGTTCTTAGATATAACGATAGCTTATTAATTTTAATTAAAAATATTATGATACGATTATTTTTAATGCATTTTACATTACTGTGTGGACCATTAACATTTAATTTAATGAAGCACTGGACAGTAAAATACCATTTTTGCACCCCTTTGAATATGGACTGATATGAAAAACGTAATAGCTTAATCCAAATTTTAAATAAATAGTTTGTTCAGTAGTTTTTTTCCGTGGCGTTTATTACAACTAGGGTTAATTGGACCTATCTCCAAGATCGATTCTAGCAGCGTGAGACCCGCACTGCTAAGGCCTGTACCCAATGTTTTCTTCTAAGATTTCATTAATGAAATAGGCTTAAAGAACGAAGTACTTGCACTGGTTTTATTACGTAAGATAATTTATTTAAAATATATGGTGCCATTGGTACTGGGTTCACACTCTACTTTCAACACGACCAGAAACTGGAAAGTTCTATAGCTTATTTAACAAAATAAAGAAAGTAAAAACACATTTTTCAAGTATTTTCGCACGTCAATAGAAACATTTAACGATATGAGGAACAGCAAAGATATATTTTTCAAGTATTTTCTCATGTCAGTATAGTTCTTTGGTGAAATATGACCACATAATCTTTAATCTCAAACTGCAAGTAGCATATCTTTCTCATCGTTAAGCAACTCCACATTTAAACTCTCGAAGGAATATTGGCATAACATTTCTAACAATATAAAATCATGTAATGGCCAG
Organism: Timema bartmani; assembly: GCA_902151455.1. Taxonomy (NCBI): domain Eukaryota; kingdom Metazoa; phylum Arthropoda; class Insecta; order Phasmatodea; family Timematidae; genus Timema; species Timema bartmani. The sequence continues at coordinate 1,827 of CABFWB010008089.1, forward strand.
TATAGCACAACAACATGGCTCTTTTTTAAAAGAGTCACACGTATTTATGCCATCCGTGAAAATACGACTATTGAAATCAATGTATCGCCAAGTAGTGCTTCTAAATGTAACGCTGCTAGAATCGCTTGTGGAAATGGGCTCTAAGAAAGTGATCCCAAATTGCATCTTCCCCTACATTATTCAACAAATAAAAATACCATATTTTGATCACAACATGATTTTAATCAAACTATGTAAATTTGAATGTTTTGAAGTATATAAACTAATCATTATTATTGGTAGACTACCCATCTTACAATTAACTGGGTGGGGGTCTTAGGGCTTGAAACTCCCCTCAATATATTCTTTAATTCATATAATTGGATTTGATATGAATAAAGGATAATTCACATTTTTTCTACACATATTGTTTAAGTTATTTATCATTATCATCCATTTTTACTGTTAAATGCCAAATCCATTAACAGGAAAGAGGGGATCGGTTTTAGAAGGTGGAAATCCTCTCCTACTACCTTTCAGAGAATTTTTTTTTAAATTAACATTCGGGGACTTGCGCTAAAAACATGAGGACTGGGGTCGTTGCAATTCTTCACCATCCTATGTTGTTCAAAATAATAATTAAAAACACACACTTTAATACATAATATTATTATTGAAGCAATATTATTAACTAAATATTTTTGTAAATGTTATTTAGAATTAAAATAAAGGTAAATAAGAGTGTGCAAAGCTTCGAAACTTCGACTTGGCTTCGAAACAAACAACAGATTCGAATTCGCTTGGAAACAAATTCTGGCTTCGAAGATTCGCCAGTAAAAATATTGACAGCTAAAATACCCCACTTAAGTTCAATGATAGCCATTCTGAGCTGTTTTGTACATTACGAATTAATATTCACATGGAAAAAATCTCAAGAAATTGAATTACGTATTGTGATAACAACTTGATTTGTCAGAGTAACACGAAATATCACAGAGAGTGGTGTATAAACAATGAATATTTAAGTATTTTTATCATTTTGACAAGCCAAAATGAATGCAATTTATAAATATTATATTATTTAAACCTTTGCTCTTGGTTCCATAAAAAAAACTCCAAATAGTTTCAAGAAGCGATCAATATTTATAAATGTTCTTCTCCTTCAATGTTTAGGGGACTTTGTCACTAAGCCCCCACCTACCATCTAAATTTGTCTCCTTACGACCTTGCTACACACATATTATTAATAAATATATACAATGGCATCGATAAATGTATTTAACGTGAAAATAAGTTTTTATTAACAATGCTTTCAGTAGGTCGAGTGCTTACACGGTAAACTTGTGTTTGGAAATCCATCCACCCAAAACAAATGTTTACACGGTATCTAAATAGTCAATAATTTTGTATCGTTTGGGAAAAATAAATGAAGGAATTATTGACTAAAGTAATAATATATTTACGATCAGATATTTGTTCTATTAAAGAAGTTATTAAATGATATTCGGTTCCATCTAAAAACAACATACAGTCTTCCCATTACAGGCTTCAGTTAATGTTATGTATTATTTATATTTTCTATTTTGTCAGTTTTTTTGTTCGTCCTGTACTTTTGTTTAGTGCTCCTCTCCTTGAAACCACTTTCACTTGCGGTCTCATCTTTGAGTCACGTGATTCAACCGGTCCCTGAGAACACAAACAAACGATGCTGGCATGGCGGATATTTCCAAACCACTTGGATCTGTCCACCATGTTCCAGAGTTGGCACAGTTACAAAACTGAATGGAAAAACAATATTAGTAGTTATTTGTTATTTCCTAAGATGTTTTACAGAAACTTACATCGTAAGATGTTAGTATTTTGAATCTATCTATTAATAATGGTGATATCAGAGTTTACAGGATCCTTTTGATTAGTAAATCATGTTAGCAACTGCGAGATAGACACAAATCTCGTGAGAAACCTTAACCGTTGGCATTCGCGTGACATTCCGTCAATGGCAATTTGAGCACCATACGAGTTTAACGCCTTAAAAAACGCAGCCAGCAACACTGGTAATGTTTGCAGTGGGATATATTAATATATTACAAAACTTCTAAATGTAAAAGTCAGTTCCTTTTCAAAAGTAAGACTTTAAAGGTCTCCACCTACGCTGTAGTATTGATTCTTTTGAGAAATGTTTAATTATCAAATATTACTCAAAGTAAAAAGTATTTTGGAATAGGTAAAGTTTAATAAAAAACTTTTTTTTATATGGTCAGCACTCTCTAAGCGTAGGCTTACATTTAAGTTATCTCATTAAATCATAAAATATTGAGAATTAATTGTCATCAAGCTTTAAATAATATGACCTAGTCCCCCCACCCCTCTTTACCGCCCAAATATTCAACAACTATAGTATTTTAAACATCCGATTTGAACACGTGTAGGTGTGACAAAACCTTGACACATTCACCTTTTATTACTTTCATGGAAATATAAAATCAATGGCCTACTAGTAGCCAATCAACTACAATTTAGAATTTATTCCAAAGTTATGCTTGCTGTATTCATTACTAATGATTACTAATATTTGATATTTTTAAGTATGTATTAAATAAAATGCCTGATGTTATAGATATTTATTGAACTTAATATTTTAAATCTTAATATCCTAACTCTTTTATATAAATAAAAATAAAAAATGGAATTAAAATCTAAATAATATAATTTAAAATAAACATGTACAGTACAACAGCAAATCGATAGTTACTGTTGTGTAGCTTTCAGTGACACCTCATTTGCCCGTATTTGTACAGCTATAGGCTGATTGAAAGATCACTCCTTGATAATATTGGCAACCATTTTACACAATACTTATAGTTCCTTTTTATTAGGCATAACTAAAATAGCGATTAAAAGCTTGCGTAAAGTTCTAGCAATAAAGAAACTATGGTATGCTTAATAGTACTGAGAAGTGGCTTTTCATTTTCAACGAATAATGTAATATCTTTTGTAACTAGGCACAGAAAACTTTATGATTTGAAATCTTATAGGAATTAAATTTTATCATAAACATTAGAATTGAATAAAATATATTTTGATGAATCTATTCTTCTATACGAAATATATGGATATTAAAAAAAAATTCTGAAGATTCAAATAAGAAGCGTTAATTTAAGATAAGAAATAAGACTTTGAACTAAGATTGTTGAGAATTTATAGGGTTGTAAAAATTAATTAACCACCTCAGTGGCGTAGTAGGCTGACGCACTAGTTTTGTTTTGAGCCAGACTGCCGAGGATGGGGAGATCAAGGTTTGAATCTCAGTCTGATGAATTGGGGTGTTTTTTTCTAAATGGTTTTACACTCTTCCTCCACGCAAATGCGGGTTCACTTCCTCTAAATTCAACTGTCACAATCCCTAGCCCATTAGCTTAATCCGAACGGTTAGTTAGACATGGTGCTAGAAAAAAAGATAATTGTATTGAATTAGATGCACGAAAATATGAATATACATAAAATTACAAAAGAAAAAGTAGATTGAAATTTAAAAATAATAAAACTGATTTAAGAATTAAGACATTGAAATGGTAGATTTAAATAATATTTTGATAAAAACCATAATTAAAATTAAAAGAAAAAAGTCTCCTAGTTGGTCATCAAGCCAAATGATATTAGGGTACAAGGTATTACATTTTTTATGATAAGACTTTGAACAAGATAAAGTTTAACACTCAAATATTGTTCTAAATATCTTTTTTTAATATAAATATTTACCACTGCATATATGACTATTTTATTCTTTATTTAGTTCATAAACTCAAGTAATTAATACTAACCTATATACATAATTGACTCATATTAATGTATCATACTAAGGGTACAGGTGAAAAAGTGGTAGGTCCAATTTTTACTCATATTGAATTAGTGCTGCCATCAGTTAGAAATCATAAGACATTTATAATTCACTTGAGACTATGGTTAAGTGATAAAAAAAATATTCCCTGCGATCTTTATTGTGTTTACCCTGTATTCTTCATATGTTCTCTTGTTTTAGACCAAATATTTTAGTATGCTATATTTCTATTTATCTGTAATTGAGATTGTTTCACACGAGATTGTATCATCTGATCCAATAAAGTAAATTTATTTCATAAACTACATTTTAATCAAGTTTATAATATTCATCGATATTTTAATGTTTATAACTTCCTGTTTATACTTTTAATAATTATTTGTTTTGTTAAAAAATGATTCAAATCTATTATGTCAATATTTTAATTCCAAAAATCCGTTTTATTATTTTAAAATTTCAATTTATTTTTACTTTTGTAGTTTTATGTAAGATATTCATATTGTTGAGCTCCTAATTTAATAAAAAAAAATTTTACTATCCAATGAATCCTCAAAATCTTAGTTTAAATTTTTATTATATATATATACACACACGAGTTCTGTTCAAAAATTTCCCGAATTTTTGGTTCTCACTATATTTTTCGGGCTTACCTACAACTTAATTAGTCTGGTCCCCTTTGAAGTAGTCTCCTTCTGGGTCGATGCACCACTCCAAACGCCGTTTACAGTTATTGAGCAGTCCTGATAGGTGTATTTCGGGATCACTCATAGGTCTGTCTGCAATTTTTCCTTGATGTATTCAATAGTGTCGAATCTTCGTCCTTTCAACATGGGTTTTACTTTTGGAAAAAGGTAAAAGTCCACTGGGTTAGGTCAGGCGAGTAGGGAGGTTGGGGAAGCACAACTGTCTCCGTTTTGGTGCAAAAGTCACTAATCAGCAGCGATGCGTGTGCGGGTGCATTGTCGTGCTGGAGGAACCAGAAGTTGTTTTGCCACAACTCGAGCATTCTTTCTCCAGACATTTTCTCTCAGGCATCTCAGCACTTCGATATAAAACCACCAAATCACTGTCTGTTCCTCTAGTAAAAATTCGTGAAGAACAACGCCCTCAACGTAAGAAAAAAAAAAATTCAGCACTACTTTCACGTTATACTTGACGTGCCAGTTCTTTTTTGTATCAGTGAACCTTTTTCCAACCCACTGTGAAGACTGAGCTTTCGCCTCGACATAGTAGCCGTAAAGCCATGTCTCATCACCAGTGATAATTCTTTTCATAAAATTTTCGTACTCGTTCGTGCGATCCTAATTTCCTGACAGATCTCAACGTGATTGTCTCTCTAATTCTGAGTCAGCAGCCATGGGACGAACTTCTCTCTTATATATACAGGGCTGCGTCTAAGGGAGTGGGAGGGCAAAGGGGACATTCAACCCAGATCTCACATTCCAGGGGGCCATATTTCCCCCAAAAATTATTAAAATTCAATTACAGTTAATATTCTAAATTTCGCATCAAATAGTGTACAGATAATTAACAGAAATAAGTATTCGCTTAGTGAGAGTATTTAATTTCAGATTACTTAAAACCCTAACTTTATGTGATTTAAGACTTACTTTCTTCGAGTAAATTTCTGCAGTACAGTAAAATACGCCACCATTGTGCTACCTCTGTCGGTCCATAGAAAACTAACAGTGCAATGGTGCAAAGAGTGGTGATTTACTTTTGCTAGCTTAATTTGTTTTCATTTAATAAAGTACAGTCATTTAATTGGTTGATCAATATTACATAAAACATGTGAAATTATTAAGTAACATATCCGCCTCGGTGGCGTAGTTAGCTTACGTGCTGGTTTAATGTTAAGCTAGACTGCCTAGGAAAAGGAGATTAAGTTCGAATCGGGCTCGGGTAAACTAGGAGTGGTTTTACCTAAACGTTTTTCCCCTCTCCCTCCACGAAAATTCGGGTTCACTTCATCTATATTCAACCTTGCCAAGTCCTAACCCATTAGAGTAATTAGTACTTAATCGTATAATCTGAACGGATAATAAAACGCGGTGCTAAGTATAGTATTAATTAACAAAAGTACAAAGTACGTATCAATATATTATAACGGATTAATGCTAAAACTGACCAGCTGCCGTACAAAGATTTTTTTGCCCCGGGCCTGACATTTTCTCAAAACGGCCCTGGTTATGCAATTATATATATATAAAAATGTATGACCTACGTGTATATATATATATATATGTATGACATACGTTTATATATATATATGTGTGTGTATGACATACGTTATATATATATATATTCATATAAATGTATATAATACGTTTTACATATACTTACAAGGCCGTAGCCAGCAAATAATTTCAGGGGGGGTTTGGTGGGCCCATCCCCCAATTGACGGATGCTAGAAAAAATTCGAAATAATAAACACCTCTGGAAGCTCTCTACACAGCCCCCTAATTTGTACTTGTACCTTATTTTGATATTGTTTGAACCATAAATAAAGCCATATATATTTTGTTCATAATATTTCGGGGGGGTTTGAACCCCGAAACCCCCCCCCCTGACTACGGCCTTGTATACTTATATATATATATATAAATGTATGACATACGTTTTATATATATATTCATATAAATGTATAGAATACGTTTTATATATACTTATGACTGATGATTACTTTGTCATCTAATCTTTGAAGAAGTGGACATTCTCCATTATTATAAAAAGTTAAAGTTAATATTGCTTTGGTTTATTATCTCTAAAGGGCATTGTATTAATTCATATTTTACAATATATTTATTGTATGTTTGTCTAAATACAAGTATACATTATTGATAGTATATATGATTAGGATCAAACTACAACAGAGCAGATTCCCTTCATCGCAATTCATTATTTAATACTGTATACATAGATATGTAAACACGCCATTCTTTCCCTTTTCTCCTTGACTATATTTTAGCTTAGATTAACTAGTCCTGCAGGGATAAAAGCAACCTATTATCAGAAATATAATGTAAAATATTTAATTTTTGGGTTTTTATGATCATTTACACATACAGTTCTAAGATACAATCTTACAACTTTCAGTTTAAACTAGATTAAATATAACTTACTCCAAAGTGAGAAGATATTTGCAATTATTCCTAATTATTATTAGTCATTCAGATGTAAACTATTTGTTATATTCGTTCAATGCATTAAAAGTTTTATTCCCCACCTGCATCACTCCAATTAATTATTAATCCTGTTTCCTATTAAATTGTATAAAATAAATTATTTATTAATGTTGTTACTTATCCAGGAATCTTATACATTAAATGTTAGGTTGACACTAACAAATGTATGTGCTACATGTCTTACCATAAATTAAGGCTATATCATTTAAACACTAATTAGGTAGGATTGATTAAGCGTACTTGAATTTGTATTAAATGAGAGCGGCAAATAAATTGAGGGAAAAAGCACAGAACACCCCGCTGTAATTTGATCGTTGATCTTTATCTTAAACATACAAAAGGAGATTAGACTTGCACCTTTGTTCTTGTGACCCCTTTTAAGAATTTCAAAGTTAATTAATTTTTTGGCAACAAGAAATTTTTTTGATCATTTAATTAAAATAGATACAAAACTGAGATAGTTTTTATTATTCTCTTGATTAATAGGAAGTAGATATAATTTATTTTTGGTTTTCTGCTATAGTTTTATCTTTAAACTAGATATATTTACTTCCTATTGATTCTTATCACATATATATATATTTATATATATATATGTATTTATATATATGTATTTATATACATATTTCATTCAATAAATCCAAAATGGAAACATTACTAACAAAATAAATCAATATATTTAACACCTGAAATTTACCTAATGAGCCAGGTACCAAACTATACTAACAAGCCCCTTGCTCTTGTATGAAAATGATAGTTACAAATAAATAGTTCCAAGGTGATTAGGACAAAAATAACTACCCGACATAATAACAGCATTGATCTTACCACAAGATCGCCTGAGGGTGTTGCGAGAAATTTAGGGTAAAAAATACTAAGAAAAGATAAAGAAATAATATTAGCACAAAATAATTAAAATCAAGAAAGAGAAGAAAGATTTTGTTTTTTAGTGTTTCTCTGATAACTAACGCATGCCATGTGTGTATATTATGTTAGTAAACACTCAGCAATCATGTCAGGGTAGTGGTACCCCACAAGCTGAAGCAGCATCATTTTACTACCCAGCACCTTGGTGAGTCAGAGAAAAGTCCGTCTTATATTTCACGTCTATTAGAGGGGCAGAAGAAGGCAGAGTGTAGAAAGGTTACAAGAGCTACCATAGCTAACACTGCTCATGAGGCTTCTTTTAAAATTGTATTACTCATAGGGAAAAAATTATATACCTAATGCCGCTGGAAAGGAAATCATTGGCCCTGCAAAAAACATAACTATACCAGTTGTTCTCTATGGGTGTGAAACGTGGTATCTTACCTTACATAACTAAAACAAAGTTAGGGTGTTCTAAAACAAGGTGCTTAGAAAGATATTTATTTAAAATTAGATGAGTCTACTCAGGATTGAAGGAGGTTACATAAAGATGAGATATATACAATGTACTAATCTCAATAAATTGTTAGATTAATCAAATCTAGTAGATTATATTTGGCAGGACATGCAGCGTGAATGGGAGATTCTAGAACCTTGTTCAGGGTACTGACTGGAAAACCCAATGGGAAGAGACCATTGAGAAGACCTAGACGTAGATGGGAAAATAAGATTAGAATGGACCTGAAACAGATAGGGTTTAATGAGGTGGACAGAATAAAACCAGCTCAAGATAAGAATAGGTGGCCTACTTTTTTATGTGTGGGAATCAACTTTCGAGCTCCTAATGCCATAGTGCAAGTAAGTAAACAATTGAAACACCGTTAGTTGTTTAAATGCTGCACAGATGTATTACTAGTTGAAAAAAAAAATCACGCGGAAAACTAAATTTAAAAAAATTCTAACAAGGCTGCTAAAGAGATCCTAATCCAATTAACAGGGGTGCCGTAGTTCTAGAAAGTTTGAGAATCCTTTCTTTAGACCATAAAGATGCAGGAATACTTGCTCACAGAAAATATTTTTGGAGGGCCTTCCAAAAAATAAAATTTGAAACAATCTAGAAGCTCAGAAGAACTAAGAAGTTGAAATTCTGCAAACCGTTCAAGCTAACCCAAAAGATTTTAGGACTATTAGGTGAAATAAATCCTCAAGTGACCTCCTATAATGGAGGTAGTTCCCGGAAATCCAATTCGAAATACTCTCGATGTCCAGTAAACCTAGAAAGCTGAAATATTTCAGACATGAGGCCCCTAACACAAAAAGATGTAAATATACTTGATGACAAAAATTTTAATTGGGGCACCCAAAAGTTTTTTTTAAACCAAAGTTGAAAAATGCTTGAAACCCAGAAGAGTTTGGAAGCTGAAATTTATCAGGCAGTTAGCTCATAGCCCATAAGGCTGCAGGAGTACATGGTGAGAGAAAGGGGATTTTCAAATAACACAATATCACAGTAGAATACATTTCGAAGCTCAGGAGACCTAAGAAGCTCAAATTTAGTAGACGGGTAG
>CABFWB010008090.1:0-20094 GCA_902151455.1 Timema bartmani
TTAAATCCGGCCTCGGGCGTAGCTAGGCAAACTATTCTGCAGTCATGTGTGGAGGTATAGCATACCGCGCGGGCGTTTAGGCAAGCAAGTTGCTACCTTTCAATCTCGACGGAGGGTACTTCCAAAAGTAGTTGTACCCGAACATTTTAGTGTTAACTATCTACCTTCCCTTCCTATAGTACCGGGTTTCTCAAACCTTTTTAAAATTAAGACAACAGTATCTCTTTTACGCATGGACTACTTGGTTTTCTGAAATTAATTGTCAAATATTAAAAATAGTAAAAGTTTTATAGATTCCCATAAAATAATATTTTTTTAATATTATGGTTTTACATTTCATGACATAAATACTTTACGTGAACAATATTAAGCTTCGTAGAATAGTTTCATATCATCTCTGTCAGTGGGAAATGTTTGTCTTTTATCGTAGATATGCTTTAGGTTTGTTCGTATTTTTGAAGGCACAGACAGTCATTTTCAGCTTTCAATCTGTTTCAATGCTTAGTTTTTATTGATTCGCTTGTCATAACAGAATACGATTTGTTCTACAGTTAACTAGAACTTCACCAAGTCGGAGGAACTGAACAATATGTTTGGAAATATTATAACAGCTATACACCCTCGCGTCTCACCAGTGAGGTGCGCCTCAAACTCTGCGTCGAACAGAAACTGTCCCATTTTCTTCATTCTCCTCGGAACAGTATAAATAAAATAGCAATTAACACTACTATTTTTAAATACACTATGATTGTTTGTGTAGTTTAGACACATAAAAAAGTTAAGTCCTCTTAAAGAAATATTTAAAAATAAAATAATTTATTGACCAAGCGAAGAGAAGGTACTGTTTTAACTCAATCGTTTGGAACTTCATCTGCCCGTATGTTTTCTGCGCGATTACGGTCAAATGCGTGGATAAATTTTTAAAGAAATTAATTTGGACATATTATATTGCGGGGCTGACGTCTTAAGCCATGTAAACAGCTGTTACTCTATCTGAATGTAAGGAAGGACCAATTTTAGCCAAATTTGGCAGGAACATTATTTAAACCTAGGCCAAGTAACATATGTATAGGTTTAAAAAAAACATATAGGCCTACTGCGAGAGTGACGTACACAACGTGAACAATGATAATTCTATATGAATATAATACACCAATGAATATAGTGTTCATCTGTTTTCTCCCAAATATACATTATAGGAGATCTTTCACCTTTTGATCCAAAGAAAGCATTCTTCAAAGAGAAGTCTTAAGATTGTATTAACAATAAGAACATAATTCTTCTTAGCATGCTGTATCTAGCATTCACAGAATTAATAGTTATGAAAACTTACAAATGTTATGAAATAAAAACCTCCCCAAATGATTGACGTTTAATGTTTTTATACCTTTTAATTAAAGTTAAAATGGAAAACAAAATGTTTTACGTTCGCAGTTCTATAATTTGCATGTAAATGATGATGGTCAATCTGTTTTCATGAATAACTGATGAATATGTTAACATATGATTTGTATAGAAGCTTTATAACACCTTTATTATCATGAAGAGGAAGAAACGGGCAATATTTTTAAGATATACAGTAAGTAGACAGGATAACTTTTGAAAGATGCTTGCATGATGGCACTCATTCTCTTTTAATTATTTATTGGATAACATACAGACATGATTTAACCACATTTATAGCCAATAGGAGGAAATGGGACATAAAGCGTGTTGGAATTATTCAAGTCTGTGTTGATTTTCACAAAAAATATACTATCTTCCGAATTAAAATAAAATTAAAGATAATTTATCAACCTTGAGACAAATTGTTTCGTAAAATATATCAAAGGACATATTTTTGTACAAACTCTAAAAATATGCGAGTTTGGGCGTTTGGAATATTTTTTTATTACCTTTTTTGAATAATAATTTTAGATAACGATGTGACCATGTTAATTTCATTTTAGGTTATACGTTTCTAAACAAAATACATATGGAAATATAAGGTGTTAGTAGTACTTTTATGAATTTGTATATAGTAATTTAAAGTAATTAATTCTGGCGTACTCCACTTGCACCAACGGTCATTAATCTGATTCTTAACGAACTTGTTTGGAGAGGATGGGTAGGAGGGGCAAGTATATTACTGGTGCAAGTCATGTGTATTTGCCAGAGGCAGTGCAATCTAGTTTTATGTCCGTAATGGATAAATAGAACAAGTTACTTTTGGAATTTTTACAAATTATGTTAGGTCAGGCACTGAAAGTTTTAGACTCCTGGAACAAAACGACACTAAATGAAATATATTTATGCCTGTTTCAACTTAAATGTTCAAATGTACAAGTATACCTCACCTCAAAAGTAGTCCTTTGGTTGGTGAAAGTGTTATGACCTCGGCATCATCGTTTGTTTGACATGAAAATGTGAAATGACGCAATCGCCCACTGGCGCTAAGTGTTCTGAGCCCATTATTTGAACAACACAAAAAACAAATCAAGCCAACGTTCATATCAAAGTGAAACAAACTGTTATTATTAAAAACAAGCAATAAGATTAAGGCAATTCGCGAGTGTTTATTATTTGGGATTGTCCTTTCTGGGAAAATAGCTTTGAGATTTTTGATCTGTGCGATTTGAATTTCGTTTAAGTCTGATTGTATCATGTTTTAATAGCTGAGAAGCGTTCTAAGTTATTGTCCCACGCTACTGGCACATCCATCTTTTAATATAAGGGCTGAAAATTTATAATTGCTACATTTGTTTCACTTCACTAAGTGGTAAATTTAGTCTGCAAGTTTGGTTGCTGGGCTTGTCTTAGAATTAAGCTAAGATAAGCATCTAATAGCATGAGCACCACGTATGCTTTTAATATGTAATTAATAATAATAATATTAATAATAATAATAATAATAATAATAAACGGTTGGTTTCGTATAAAGCTAAACTACAAGAAGATAAGACTTCACACAACTCCGCCACTGTTGCCAGACTGGCTAGGTAAACACAGCAAATCGTGCATCGCTTGTGCGGCCATAATGATGATGAATGAAGGCTGACATTCGTCGACACTAAGATTCTTTAAAGAAGATTCAAGTTAACAAAGACAAGATTAAAATGTTTAGTTTCCAATATCAGCTAAAGAGCTTCGGATAAAACGTTCAATAGTTTGTGTGTGTGTGTGTGTGTGTGTNAGAGAAAGAGAGAGAGAGAAGGGGATTAGTAATGATGAGAAAAATTCCTTGTTTATGAAAAATATCAAATTTTAACTTTATTTGGTGTTTGTTCCACAAGTTTTTATTTCTGCCAAAACACTTTCTAAATATCATTATTTATTCCTCCCGCCACCAAAAATCAGTTTTACGGTGAGCTTGAGACCTTAGACCACGTGGCCAAGGATGCCGGTGTTATTTTCAAAGCTAGGCATGGAATCAATTTGGTTTATTTTGGGGTTTTTTCATACCAAACTGTTCTTGCAGTTCATTTAGATATTTGATGATGGTGACATTTTCATAAAGGGGAATAATCAAATTATTTATTAAAACAAATATTATTTATCTAGTTTTAATTTTGCCTGCTTCCAAATATTATTTTCAAATAAAGAATTCATTTGAAAAGTGCTTTGATGAAACATTAATGGTTCGTTTGAAGTGGAAACTTGTGGATCAAATTATTGTTCCTTGCATCATTATTTTTTTTACAATATTTGGTGAGAATGTTTAGTCTATTAAGATAGGTCAGAAGCCAAAACAAGTATAGTGTGTGTGTTCATGTAAGATGACTCAGCCTCCGTTTTAAATAATGAGTGGAGAATGACTTTGTATCAATCAGTGATAGAACGATGACGCGCTAAGCCAAAGGTTCAGGGTTAGATCCCGTGTCTAGATGTAGTTATAAACTTTATTTTACCCGCACCATCTCACACGGTCGTAATAGTTCGCAATAGACCGTATTGTCAGTGACGGGGAGGCTGAGGTTCGAATCTCAATCGGGTGCACTGGGGGTGGTTTTCCCCATGGGATTTATCGATGTGGTTTCCTATCACCTTTATAAGCTAATGCAAGTGCATTTCCTCTAATTTATCCTACCAATTTCTACCAAGAAGATCAAGTCATCCTTAGCCATGGTGCTATGAGTACTGATAAAAACTCTGTTTTAAATGTGAACAACCATTATCCATATACATTGTGGAATTGATATCAAAATGTTAAATAAACAGATATTTTTTGTGGCCAACATAATACATTCCTAGCTATGTTATTAAAAATATTTTATCGACGTTGATACTATCTGTAAGAAGTAACATCTACAATGCATATGATTTGACGTAGCGATGAGTATTTGAAAGTACGAGTAGTTTTAGTAACTATCAGATATCTTACCATCGTATGACAATCGCACTGTGCAAGTAGCTAATGAATCTTTCACCACCAGAATCCCAACATCTCACTTAAATCCAGTACACAAATAACGCTAAGCTAGGCTAAGATTTGCTTTGCTAACTGTTTATAAAAAAAATAGCGGACCATGTATTTAAATGTGTTGGTTCACACAGAAAGCTAAGCTAAGCTACACTAAGCTAAGTTATGCCTTGCTACGCCGCGCAATGTTTTTTCCGATTGCTGGACGGGCAATGTTTCCATCTCGCATCTTGAGACAACCTACGTTGCGCATGTGCATAACGTAGCTTGGGCTCCGTGTTGAACAGACGCATTGCTGGTTTGGTGAAAATAGTTAAGAAGTGTAGAAGTTTTCTTTTCAGTTTGTTTCAAGTGTATTTTAGTAATATTCCATTTAGGTTTTATATTTAATAAATGTCTTTATATCAAAATGGGAGCGTTAATTGAAAAGGTCAAACCTCCACCTCCTACATTTTCGACATCTTCCAAAACAACTGCTAATAGCAGCTTCTTTTCTTCCTCAGTACTATCACCGGAACTCAAACAAGACATTTTGGAGAACGCCATCATAACTAAGCTTCTCTGGAGCCATCACATTTTCACCGTGAATCATCTCACTTTTATTTTACAATTTATGAGTGAAACTCCTTTACTTCACACATACACACACACACACACCTGCACTCTCTTTCTCTCACACATACACACTTTAATCTCTCACACTCTCACAAACAAATATTCTTTCTCACCACACACATACACACTCACTCTCTCTCTCTCTCTCTCTCACACACACACACACACACACACACAAATGTCCAGCAACCGAGAAGACTTGGAATCGCAAGGCCACATGTGGCCAGGGCCTATCCATAAGTGGGAGAGGGTCACGGACACCTCCCTCGGGTACCTCCCATAAACATGGTGCGCGGGGACAGCAGCTTGGCCGGTAATCTACGAAGAAAATTGCCCTAATTTCATTTCTGTCCAAGGGGTGGGGGAAGAGCAGATATAACGTAAAAGAGGAGACGGAGGCTGCCGGACCGAGAAGATAAATCGACCAGAGCTATTGAACTCAAACAATTTTGAGTACAACTTTGGAGGACACACATTAAAAACAATCAAGTGCCATCACGGACGATCAGTAACTTAAAAATATCTAATGTATTAATTTAATATAACACGATTGGGTGAATTATAAGCAAGCGCACCAGCTTTCGCATGGTTACAAGATGATCGGAAAATCACAATATAAAAAACCCAGGCCTAGTACACCCTTTGAAAAGATAAAACTCCGGTTGCAATTGTATTGTGATGAGAAATATAATTACAACTATTTTCCTTAAGATGGGGTGCTAGTGAGCGCCTGTTAAGTGCATTAATTTTGAAGTTTTTATAGCTTAAACTTTTTTTGTCCAAAATAAATGAAATATTTCTTTTATAGAAACATAGAGTTTAGTTTTCTGCACATGCTAATCTCAACATTTCTTGAATATCTGTTATGGGCATAGTAGCATTTGGTGACACACTTTTTAAATAAAGAAAAAATGTCACAGCATTCCAGAACACCCTTGACAGATATTCAAGAACAGCTGTTGAGATTAGCATGTGCATAAAACTAAACTCTATGTTTCTATAGAAGAAATATTTGATTTATTTTGGCCAGAAAATGTTATGCTATAAAAACTTCAAAAATATTGCCCTAAGCTCACGCTCACTAGC
Organism: Timema bartmani; assembly: GCA_902151455.1. Classification (NCBI taxonomy): domain Eukaryota; kingdom Metazoa; phylum Arthropoda; class Insecta; order Phasmatodea; family Timematidae; genus Timema; species Timema bartmani. The sequence goes on from CABFWB010008090.1 coordinate 6,101, forward strand.
ACCCCACATTAATGCGCCAAAACACCACCATGCTCTAGTTAAATAAGAAAAGTTTGAAATCAATGAAGAAAATCATTGTGTAAGTAATGTTGTACAGAGGAACCAAATACCTCTAAGTAAGCCATACTGGTGGACTCTTTAGACGCAGAGATTCAAAAAGGCCAGAAATCAATTGTCTATAACGTTACTGGATGGAGCTGTCCATCAGGTGGAGAACAAACAGGGAGTAGGAAAATACAAATGCTAACACAATGTGTTACGACTCCCTGTTCAATTATATCATTCGATTCACATATATCCACTATATTCTCCTATATCAATTACCTTTCGTTTCCTTCGTTAACTTTTTGGACATTTAGATCTTAATGATCAACCAAAATATGTGGATATTAGGACTTTTCAGAATGGAAAATTTCTAATTTTAAACTATGTTTAAAATTCTATACATGAATAGGGTCATAAAAATAGTGCTGTGCTCATTCCAGTTAACACCAAAACCGTCTACCGTTAAAGGTTTTGTCAATATTTAATTTAAGCGAAACACGTGAGTAGCAATACCTCAGCTCTCTAAGCAGACTCCTTAAGATTTTTGAATCCATATTAGAGATTATATAGTAAAGAGTACCCAAATATGGTTGTCGGTTGTATAAATTGATCGGACATGCTTAGATTAGTCACGATTAAGCCTGACTATCGATTAATAGCTGTTTACCAGATAATTTCTTCTGTCTATTAAAACCATAAACTATAATTTAGGGCCAGTTTCATAGTCAGATTTAGTACGCCTAAAGTGCGAGTCGATACTAAATACAGGACGACACCTACCTAGACCAAAATGGAATGGGCCAGTTTCCCATATGAAACTGGCCCATTCCATTCAATTTCAGGTAGGTGACGTCTTGTATTTAGTATAACGCCGCACTTGAGGCGTACTAAATCTGACTATGAAACTGGCCCATAGACGTGAATGTCATGGTAACAACTTCACTGCTATGGCCTTGTAAATTTCGATTGTAATCTAGGGACTGATCAAAATCAATAAACGTGTCCCCATCCTGCGCACCTTGTCCGCACTAACAATGTTTCAACTTGATTGAGTTAAACCATTGTAAAATAGTTGTGTTTATGTGTGATACGTTTTATTTTTATTTTTAAATATATGAATAATTTTAATAATAGTTTTCCAATTTTGTTATAACGGCAAATTAAAATGTTTTGCAAGTAGTATTCATTTAGAAAAAAAAGTCGTCTCGCTAGGAGTAAGCCAACAATCATCAAGCTAAAAATAGTATATTACCATATTAGATTACTATTGATAGGCCTAAAAAGAGAAACCACATAAAAAATGCAATAGACCACAGTTAAGAGTTAATTCGTTTAAGAAAATCTGATGTGCTAGCCTAGATTCACTCCTTACTCCAAGATTAATCAATGTGATAAGCATCTGCTTCGGTGGCCGAATGGTCTAAGGCGCTACTCTTGCAGTAGACTAGACTGCCGATGAGGGTGAGATATAGGTTCAAATATAGGTCAGGTGTACTGAGTGTGTTTTTTCCCCAAAAGTGTTTTCCACTTTCTTTCCGCGCAAATTCGGGTACACTTCCTCTAAATATATCCTTCCTGACCAATAAAAACCATTAGCGTATAGCCCGAATGGATAGTAAGACGCGGCGCTAAGAATTGTTTACCTTTATCCGCATCGGTAAATCGTTTCCACGGGGATTACGTAACACTATTCAATTTTGTTTTCAATAGTGCTCAATGCTCATATTAGTGTCAAGTTAGTCTTTTAACGTGATAATAATTTAGTTTCAGTCGTGAAACAATAATAATTACTAGTCAAGCAGAGAAAATATCCTAAATAAAACTTACGACCTGTTCCCTCCTTGAAGTCGATAAATTAAATTGTTGAATGTTTTTTTTATTGAAAGTTAACTTAGGATAAAGAGTAAACATTGATTATGCGCGTTTGTTAAACATGAATGTTAAATACCCGCTTCAATGGCCGTATGGTTTAACTATTAAGACGTCACTCTCGCAATGGACTGGACTGCCAACGATGGGGGGATAGAAGTTCGGATCTACTGAGGGTTTTTTTCCTAAATGGTTTTCCACCCTCCCCCACACAAATACGGATACTCTTCATCTGAATTCAACCTTGCCTATCCCTAACATATTAGCGTAATTAGTACATAAATGTATAAACCGATCGGGTGATTTGTTAAATAAAGAAGTAGTTAATATTAACGACGTTTTTAAAATACATTAAAAACGGAAAATATGTAGGATATATTTAAAAATAATTGACTGGTATCTTATTTAGTTACAACAATGACACTTAATTTAAATGGTCTTTGATTTGTGGAGTTTATTATTACTAACACTTCAGAGAAGACTATCTCCCTTATTTTGGTTTTAATACGTCTTTACTTAAGGGAGCTACATGGTAAAGCGCTGATACGCGTTGCAGACGTTTAGAAATATAGCATTATTGATATTGCTGTCAAAAAAACGTAGGTGAAAATTATCAGCAAGTTTCTGACCAGTTAAAAGTTTGAGTTTAAAGTTAAAAAAAAAAAAATCAACGATGCCTTACGAGACAATTTATACTTATGATATTAAAGCTAAAGGTTAGAAACCTAGATCTAGTCTTACTCTCTAAAATAAAATAATGTTTTGATAGGGTCAGAACAGAAAAATTCTAGATAATGTGGCGTTGTTTTACAGGCTTTAATGAAACTTATCACACATAGACAAAAATTAAATTTTCTAACTGATAAAAACTTTTGCCTACATTTTGGCGAGAGTCATATTGAAAAAAATGTCAAACCCCTTGATAAATAATCCGTGATTTCTAACCGTCTCCAACTCTTCTTAGTGCTCTACCACAATACTGCTAATGGTAAGGGCTCATCACTAATAATGTGACTGGATATGACGTCACACTTCTCCCCTGCGAACTATCGTGAGCCATTCAGAGGAAAGAGTTGAAGAGCAAGTCATCGTCGTCCCCTCCAGTTGATCCGCACCAGGTTCCTGTACCAGCACGTTCCACGGAGTTGAAACTGGAAGAGAAATAGCACCGGGAGGTTAAACACATGCGACACATCTGTAGGGGGTCCCAACAGCCAGTGATTTGTTGGCCTGTTACACGAGTTCTCTTACTCCTCCAACCACTTGCACCCCTCTTGCCAATGTATGGGGTCGTGATGCACGGCTTAACTAAGTGTGAGGATATTTAAATATTGTGATAAAAGGTAATGTAAGAGTAAAGTACTTCTAGTTTTAGTTATAAAGCTGTCCTGGGTAGAGTTGCTGAGACCAGTCTATGCACCCGTAACCGCTAGGTCCGTAGCCAGTAGTAAGAGAGTGACCCTACTTTAACAAGATTGATGTGCACATAGAGTCCCGACCTGCAAATCCTAGCTCCGCAAAAGTCCGTAGAAGAGGGATCTACTTATAACTTTCTTTGAGCCCACGCCAGTGGGCACGAGGTCTAAAGATCAAGCTCATTAGTTCTGGTTTGCCGGTGACGGAGAGGAGGTCGGGGTTAGAATCTAGTCCAGGTGTATTGATGGTATTTTTTTTCCTAAACTGTTTCTTACTCTCACTATACGTGAATACGGATACATTTCCTCTATATACTCTAGCTTCCTCCTCCTCAATCCTACAGAGTAATTAAAATAAGTATATGTATATAACCCGAACGGCTACTGACACGTGGTGGAAAAAATCAACACTTTTTTTCACGCGGATTTAATGTAATCTGGTTTAGTTTTCCTGTGACGGAGCAGTAGGGGTTTAAATCTCAGCTGGATGTAATAAGATTTTTTTCTTAATGATTCCTAGCTCTCTCCTAACGGGTGTATTTTCTTCAAATTCTACATATCTCATCCTTAACTCACTAAACATAATTAAAATGCGTATAGCCCAAACGGGTAGTAAGACTTGGCGTTAAAACACAAAGCAACAATTTTTCAAATGGTTCGAATATCATTCAAGGATTTCAAGTGGAGATTTATTATAGTGGATAGGAATAGTTCGGATTCCTATATGGTCCAGACTCAGGCGTTAATAATCTAAACATTCTTAAGTGCCCGAGTATATAAAAATAAAACAAGTATTCATCCACTTACTCTTTGAGAGTATTCACGAAGAAGAAACGAGTTCGATAAGTTGTACAGTTTTCCAAAGTAAACGACCAGTTAACAACCCACCTTCAATCTTAGCCAGGTGTACTGAAAAGGGTGTTGTGGCGGTAGTAATTGTTCACGAGAGTTTTTATATAAACTCTTCAAGAGAACGATGGAGCATTTATATATAACTGTGTCCTTTTAGAGGAAGCTTCGAATACTCTGAACAGGTAGTAAAAGACGCGTCAAACCCCCTTTTCCCCTTAAAAAAAACACACACACACACAACTAAATTCCACAAATTCCTTACTGGCAAGTGAGTTACATACTTCTCTTTTAGCTGTTTAGTTTTAACACGGGGGTTATTTTACATCTTGAAAGAGTAGGCTTGTGGAAGAGAATTAAAATGAAATACAACATTCTCCCAGATGTACCATTTTAGTGTGAAAAAAATACACGCGACCTGTATTCGAACTCACGTCCTGATATTTAAAGCTGGCTAAGATTTTATACTCATCATCTTGTTCAATATTTTTACGTGGCAACCAGAAGAAAGGGGGGAGGTAGTTTCTGCGGTTGCTATCCACCATTATCGCCATCGAGTATTGAATACGAGTTAACAAAAGAGTGCAGTCGCTCCACAAGTGCCTATCAAAAGCTAGATGCGGCGAGTCAAGAGTTAATACGATTTAATTCCACTGGGCGGGTTCGTTGATATTCAATGAGGTGTCAGAGATTGCTCGGGGAAAACCAATGATACGCCATGGTGGGTGGCCGCGAATATATATTACAGACAATTTTTTTTAAATTGAGGTATTTAAAACAAATTTGCTTATTATAAAGACACGTCTTACAAGCTAACTTAATCTACCTAAGATAGTACAATAATCAAATATTACACAGCCAGCCATAGCACTGAGATATTTACAAATCATATACCAGGACAACACCGTTATCAAATGGCAAATATTATATTAGCCAGCACCACCCGGAGTCAAACCGGGATCTCCATAACCCTCGACTATAAAGCTAATTTGAATGACAACTGTTCTAAGATGAAAAGTGATAAACATGCACGGAGTAAATCAATGCTATTCATATGTGATCGACACCTCTAGCTACTTAGCCACTTTTGTTGGAAACCATCTCGTTAAAAACAATTACTACAAAAAACTGTGTCAAAAAGTTTTAACTAAGAAAGGATTAGGTACAATCTTGACTCAATACTTGAAATATCTGAGCTAGCTCCATATGGGTTGCATGCAATGGATGGTTTAGCCGAAATCTGATTATAAATAATTTTTTCTGCAGATACTGGTGTAATTTGTTAAAAATTAACCTTAGTCATCATATTTTCTAAAACTAGATAAATAAAGTAATTAATAAACACTGCAGGTAGCGTACAAAGTCAATAACAGACTGGTTAAAACATATTTCTTACTCTAAATATATTTATTGACCCTAAAAAAAGGTGAACTAATTTTTTGTTCATTTTTTATGTAGCAAGCACACACTTAACATTGTCCTACAATCGATTATTTGAACAGTTCCACTCAATTATGGACACGGTTTTTACACAAGCCAGGAATTTTGGTGTGGCCATTTCACCCTAATCGGCCGTGTTAAAATTAATGTTGGTGGAACCGGGTGAAAATAGCAAGGGGGAGGCGTTTAGAATCAATAAGCTGATAAAAGCCGCCGGAAATGGGCAATATTCTGGCTGGGCTCGTTCCCCAGCCTGTGCACGGCAATGGAAGCTTGACAATCTCCATGTAAATTGATTGTACTCAATTACTTTGGTATAATTTACCGATAAAATACCCAATTCTGAGCAATGATAGGGTTTTAACGATGAGGCTATGTTTCAACAGGCTGGTCTGTGACGAGGAACGCTATCCACTTTGTTGTGTTTTAATCACCCGACTTTTTTTTCCAGATCATATTTATTCGTAAGCGCCCGCTGTGGTGGCCGCATAATCTAAGGCGTCGCTCTCGCAATAGACTGGACTGAAGATGACGTAGAGATCGCGGGTCTGAATCCCGGTCGGGTGTACCGAGGGTGATTTTCCCTAAATGGTTTACCACTCTTCTTCTATACGAATTTGGGTATATTTCCTCTAAATTAAACCTTCGTCCTCCCTTATATATTAGCGTAACTAGTACGTATGTTTATAATTCGAAAGGATAGTAAGACGAGGCGCTAAAAACTAATATAGTAAGCGCAAGAGCGAGTGATGGTGATCAGAGACTAGAACTGCCTAGCTTACTTGTACAGATACATAATTGTCAATATTAGTACCCCTCAACGGCACTTACCTGGATAGAGAATTGAAAACTAAAAAGCAAAAAATCCCCAGTGCAACCAGCTGGAGTCAACCCCCCAACCTCTAAGAAAAAACTCTACCTCACTATCTCTGGGGTGTATCCTACCATTAATTCTTATTCTTATTATTTTTGAAATATGTTTAAATGTGTTTTTCTACTAACATTTCTACTGTGTCAACAAATAAGTGTAATCTTTGTTGATGAATACCCATAAAACATCATACGTGCCAATGTGATATAACAAACAATATTTGGTGGTTGAAAAAAGTTAGGATTACATTTATTTATGACTGATATGCTTGTAAATGGTCCAGTTGCACCTACATTTGAGAAAAATAAGACCAATGTGTACTATATCTAGGTGGGTGTAACAATTTATTTAGGGATACTTGGCGTTCACTTTTTGAAACAATTGATTATATCAACATAATTAACTAATAAGTCTAGAACAGATACAACAACTAGTACCCTGGTCGTCAATTCCCCAAAGGGAGAGGGTAAATCCCTGTTTTACCAATGATTACCAATGATAAATTGGCTCTCCCTGACTGGAATTGAACTCAGCAACATCAACTGAGTAGAAAAATAAGTGCTACAGAAAGATTACCTGTGTCTAACTCATAAGTGTGAAGTTAATTCAATGGATGAGGAAATACTATAATTTATTTTTAGGATTAAGCAAGAAAAAAGAATCGGTGCATTTAACACATATGAGGAGATGACAATTCCCTTGGTGAGAACAAATTGAGTAAATATTTTAGATAAGGCGTTGTTATTTATTTAGGAGACTTAAGAAGATCGATAGATTGAAAATATTTTTTCAAGATCCTTTCCTATTATTCCTTCACACAAATTCGGTTACGTTTCCTCTAAATTTTGCCTTTCCAAGCACTATCCTAGTAGAGAATTTAAGCGAGAATAGAAAGAACGATTAATAAGACGCGGTGAAAAGAAAAGGAGAAAGATGAACAATAGAAGCTACTTGAGATGATATCACCCCGGGAAACATTTTGTCTCTTAAAAGCTGTTTTAGTCAAACATCGTGTATTTTCCCGCGACAGTGTGTAAAATAACATAACTAAATACCTCATTCGTGTTCAAGGTAGTAAAGCCATTGTGATTCAGATGATAACCAATCACTTTTGAAAGACTTTGGTTTTAATTTTATTTGAGGTCAAAATTTAGTCCTACCGTAGGAAAACAAGAAAGCAGAGAACGAATAATTCGGAACGCACTATATTGTTTTTTTCACCCGCTTCTTAGTACCTGTTTGGGATAGACGCGGAGCTTACTACTATTAATCCGTTACAACGGCGACGTTTTCCTTATTTGTGAATCCTAGCGGCGGGTGACCAATAGAAGACGTTAAACTTGCATTACACTTGGTCGTAGTTGGCGGGGAGGTCGTGTTAGAATACCGTCTAGGTGTACCATGGTTCTGTTTTCCCATCCTCATTCCTAACTTATGAATAATAATAATAATAATAATAATAATAATACTTAGCACCACGTCTTACTATCGTTTAGGGTTATACGCTTAAGTACTAATTACGTTAATGGGTTAGGAATTGGGAAGGTTGAATATAGAGGAGGTTAACCCAGATTTGCGTAAAGTGAGAGTGGAAAACCATTCAGGAAAAACCACTCTCAGTTCACCCGACCGAGACTCGAACCTCGATCTCCCCATCCTCGGCAGTCTAGCTCAACAAGAAACTAGCGTATCAGCCAACTACGCCACTGAGGCGCGTCTTAACTTATGAAGATTTATTTTGTCTTAAATTAAGTCATTACTACCCCTCATGTTGAAAATGGCGAACAGTACTAATATTAATACTGTGTTTAGCGCCTGAAAAACGAAAATTAAAAAATATGCTCAATCCTACAAAAGTAAAGACGTGAACGTGACTAGCCAAGATTAGTGTTTGTTAAGTACCCACGCACATATCCTTTACATATGTATTATATCCGCAGCCGAATTACAAACTAACTTTATCTAGGAGAGTACACCTGCTATTAAGCACGCAGTTCTAACGTCAAGATATCTACTAACTGAATAGCAAGACAAACCAGTATACAAATATAAAATACCTTAGTCGGCATGGACCGGAATCGATCAAGTGTCCCCTAAAGTGTATGGGTGCTGGGAATAACTGATCACGATACGGCTCAGCTCCATCAAGGACGTTGGAAAGCCAAGAATGGCACACTTGAGTCGGGTTCGGATATTTAATCAAACTTCTTCACAAGGTAGGCATTACGTGTCCTTTTCAGGATATCTTGGGGATAAAAGAATAGAAATAAAATGGTCTCATTTGCACGAATGGGCTATAACAGAAGGCCATTATTGCCTGGTCACACCTGTTTAGCAAATAATATTGTCCTTAAGATGGTAGGACGACTTATCTTAGAGATGAAGTCTTCGAGATTTAATTTTAGCTGGAGTTTTTTTGATTTTTACAACTTCGATCAAAGTGATGAGTCTGGATTTCAATCTTTGTTAAGTTGTTTTAAGACTTTTAGAGGTCGCTTTTACTATTATTTATGTAAAAAAATAATAGTTTTACGCATTTGGTATAGGTTACTCATTCAAGGCATTGGTCAATTATTCAATATAATGTATAGCTATTTAGTTGTAAATTAATTTGATTGTTGTATTTGGCTATTGTAATAATGATTGTAATAATGATTGTAATAATGATAGTAGTAATATTAATAATGTTTGAAATAACGTTAATACAAATGGTATATAGGCTAGTAAATTATTAGTACTAATTTGGTGATCAATAAAAATCAAACAGTTTGGCGACTGAGAACCATGAAATTATATCAATATATTTTTCAATTTTAGCGCACGATATAGGCCAGTTTGTTATTAGTTTGTGGAGTGTTAGCAAATGTTGGCCCTAAAATTATGAGCCAAGTGGTAAATAAATATACATTGAACTATAGACTATTAATAATGTATAGTCTGTACAAAGTACATTAAAGTGAATTAATTATGTTTGTGAAAATTTGACATATTTTTAAATATTTTCTTTATTTGGTTTAGTAGTGAAGTGATTTAATTTTTTAAATTATTTATTTAGTATTTATTTTTATCAATTATATTATTTATTTGATAAGTGATGCACTAATACACTATGAGCAAATTCTTTATTGAGCTTCTTTAAGGTTGAATATATATATATATATATATATATTTAAATCATATTAACGTGTCACCACTTCTTTCTGTTCACTTATCCCGTGAGCCTAGAATCTGTCAGAATGTGCTATGGCCGAGGTTAAGGGGAAGAGGATTGCGTATACTTGTGTGGGTTCGTGATTGATGTTAGACTACTATGCTGTTACAAATGTGATGTTGGTAGTGATATTAGAATGGTAGAACTTAGAGAATACCCGGAAGCTTGTTACAAAACGAGGTGTTGCTAGGAATACTCAATGGAATGTCTGACTCCTAGATGATTTCTACACGGTCCCTGGTACCCTGGTCTCGAGCGGTAGCCCTCAAATTAGTACTGATGAACCGACGTCCTAGCCCACGTAGTACCGAATCGGGAGACTTCGGTGATGTTTAGTCAGCCACGATGGCTGAACCCCCTAATCTTTTTATCCGGGCCCCTGGTCTGGTTTCTGACTTAAGGAATGCTGACAGCACTTTTGTGGTCAGCTCGTCTAGTTTATTTGTTGCTAGAATAATCAAAACAACCTGCAAAGCTCGTTTTGTCATTCACAACTCATAACATAAGTTACAATATTACACAAACTTGCCTTCCAATCTAGGCCGTGCGATTTAAAACAGTTATCTCAAGAGTAGCGATGGTAATTTAAAGAAAAGGTTCTTGTATTAACATGGATAGAGTATGGTAAAACCACAGTGATACATTATATGTGGATAACTATTATTGGGGTTTAAAGACCTATAGTTACAAAGGTTATTGTCAAATGTGAATAACTACTCTAAGTGAACCCATGTGGAATTCAAAAATCGATCTACTTCCTAAAAATCGGTAACAAAGTGCAATGCAATTTAATGCTGTGGCAAGGATCGAAATAGACAGTAGCTGCCTAATTTAGAAAGTTTAGGCACGCTTGCTGACGGAGTCATTGGGCTTCAAAACAAAATAATCAATCATCTTCACGTTGTGCTAATTTTTTCGATATTCCTTAACCTATCTATATATTTTTTTAGCAAAATTTAAAGTATTTCAATGTGTTTGAAGATATTGGATCCCTATCCAAGCCAATCATTTTTATAGTAGGCCTATTGTATCACATGTAAAAGAATGGCAGCTTAGATAGGTATAAGTTATCTAATGGTTTATATTATTCATTTTGAGTATTACGCATTGAGCTAAAACCTCTACACCAGAACAATAGGATAGTAATAATGTTAAAGCGGGGGAACAGTTGTGCAAAGAATTTGGTCAAAATCTGTTAAAAATAGTTTTGTTTGTTTGCCGAAATGTTTTGAGAATTCTTTCTTCGTTATATCAAAATGTTATTTCTTCAAGTTAAATATGTTATAGTTCTAGTATGATATCTCTAATAGAGACTTTGATGATTACAGATATATACTTAGTTTGATTTTTAATAGTTAAGATTAATCGAAATTATATTGTTTTAAAAATGGATACTATTGGCACAGTATTAGTGACCCAAGTAGAGGATATTAAAGGAATATAATGGGGAAAATTCGTCAATTAATTCAAAAAGTATAAGAGAGATGATCATTAAAGTAGTATGTTTTCTTAAATATTAGAGAAAGGCGAATAATTTGCTGATTTTTAAAATTTGATTTCTTCAAAGGTGCGTTCATAAAATATGTAACCCCAAAATACTGTGGAAACAAGCTTACAAACTTTAAAAAAAAATTACTAAAAACTATAATAAAACAACCCATAACTAAAACTACTAAAGGTGTACTCTTTGCTTTGTTAAATCCAAACTAATAAATATACATATTTAACTACAAAGGTTATAAACAATTTGTGGTTATTTATTGTTTATGATATATTTCTGCTTGTTGTCTTCTACTAGCACTCGATATTCCCAATGCGTGTCCATATAATTTAAATATTGTGCCTATTTAGTTCGAATCCCGGCTAAGCAATTTAAAATTAATGCAAAGAACGATCAAACGACTGCAAGTAATTAATATGTGTCAGACGATAGTAGCCAAAATGTTCTCAGTGACTCTTGAACACAAGTAGTGTTAGATGTTCAAATTAATCATAGCCTTTAGACCAATCTTCACTTAGATAAGACAATGACAGTAACCGCGCCACAAAGACGTCGTAACGAGAATGCTGTTAATACGAGGCTGCCCGCCCCGCAGCGCTACCAAGAACTCTTGTTCGCTTAATTCCGTCCCGCCACTTACTGCCTTTATGAAGTTATTAATTAGCATTAAGGGTTGAACGTAGATTACCGACTACGGCTCCCTTGATGTAACTATTACGGCAGTTCTGCCAACCTTTGCCAGGGTTAGAGGAACGTGACTTCTAGCGAGAGCCTAAGCTCTTCGGAAGAGCAATGAACAAAGTAGTCGCTTTATTACCTATGTTGAAACCATTCATGAGATAGCTTGATACTTTTCACAGAAGCAATTTACTTATATACAGTGTGGGTTTTAGTAGGATTATATATAACACCTATTTATTAATTTAAACTAATCATGACTAACCTAACCAATTAACCTTTTATAGGAGCAGAGCTTGAATAGAGACACTAACTAAGATGATTTGAAATACAAGACCTATTTTAACGAACATAAGTAAATTTTGGATTATCTTTGGTGAACAGCTTCAATGACATTAAACTAAAAACATTAAGACATTATTCATAGACACATAATTCGAGCTACAAATTTATTACTGTGTTAAGTGATTGATACTTTTGTTTGACTATCATGAATATACATAATTATTATGTTTGAATACGTTGACAAAATATAAACCTCATAGCTTTACTTTAGTGTAATTCTATGGAATTATTATTTCCAATCAAATGTCACATCAACATTATACATATGGTCGTTATAATTAATATAATTATTTATTTATTTAAAACTGCTAGCTACGCCAATTATTATTGGCTCAATTTCCCTTGTATAGTTTATATTTTTCAAAAGTTATATCTGATGCTAAGCCCCAGTGATCCTAATTTAATATCCGGGTAAAGAAGACATACACACATATTGAATTATTGTAAATACCATCTGTGTTAAAACCAAAGATTTGTAAGATTGTAGTCAGGTCTACCGTTTTACAGACTTTACGCGTTTTCCAGGTTAATTTTTGTACGCACATACAAAGAATTGTACAATGTACAGCATTTCCCTAACGAGTGTATTTTTTATTTTTTTTGCATGGGATTGGGTGGATTTTGTGTTTCTGATACAATAAAAAAAACTAACGCTGTTCAATTATTACCGTGTGCTGTTAAATTATTTTGAATGTAGGATACTTAATGTATTCATTTACATATTAAGTTACAGGTGTGTGTGTGTCACTAATTTGTTTAGTGCAAATTTATAAATTCCAGTTAATTCTTAATAGTCTCCGGTTTCTCTTTAATCAGTAAAATTCCCCGACTTTTCCATTTTATATATTAAAAAAAAAAATGACATCCTCGAGGAAAATCTCCCTAACCACTCGGTCATGATAGAAAGTATTTTTCGCCCTACTGTGGGAGTTTAAGCACCGGAGAGCCACCGCTGTCTCCAGGAGTCGTCAAGATGGAAGAGGGGCCAGCTTATGACCTGGATTATTGCCCTGCTATTCTGCCGTGGCAATGAAAATAGAAACAAGGGTTGAAAGAGAAAAGGGGTAGTTAGGAGGTTTAAGCACGTGGTTTAACGCTGTTACTCCAACAGATATTGTCTGCCCGCGCGTTCCAACACAACATGTAGCACTAGCAACAACTCTCTGAAGTTATAGCCTGCGATGATAATAACTTATTCCATTTCTCGGAGATATTACATTACCTTAACTCATGACTAGAGGGTGAATATATTATGTTTTCTATGGGAAACAAGCAAACATTGCTACAGAGTTAACATAAGCCAAACCAGCGGGAAGTGGGCAAAGGCATCAGTGTTGTCTAGTTTTCCGAGGAAGGAGAGGTCGGGATTCCAATCTTGGCTGAGATTTTTTCTTTAACAGTTTCCAACTCTCCCTTCATGAGATTCCAGGCACACTTTCTCTAAATTCTACCTCTCACCTTCCTGACAAATTAAGATAAATATTTGGATATCACGGACTGATGCAGTCCAATTTTTATAGAAAGGGCTTTATCTGACAGCTAGAAAAATCACTAAATAATCTTTCACTTATTAATACGTCAAGTCATGCTATCTGTAGCTATCATTTTTGGTAGATAATATAAATACCTATAAAATAATACAAATAAAATAGTAAAATGTTATTAATTTTGCCCGTAAAAGTTATGTGTCTATTTAAAAAAATAAATGGTACGGCGCACCGCACAGACTTTCTCTCTCTTTCTATAAACTCGTAAGATTTCTGAACGGAA